>JAJPUD010015602.1:0-35424 GCA_023553655.1 Myrmecobius fasciatus | reverse complement strand
GGCTAAGATGACAGGAAAAGAGAATGATGAATGTTGGAGGGGATGTGGGAAAAATGGAACACTAATATATAGTTAGTGGAATTGTGGATGGTTCCAACCATTCTGAAGAGCATTTTAGAACTGTGCCCAAAGAGTTATCAAACTGTGCATACCCTGTGATTCAGTAGTGCTTCTACTGGACTTACATCCAAAGTGTTTTTGAAGGAGTGAAAGAGAACCACATGTGCAAAAATGTTTGTGTCAGCTCTTTTTGTAGTGGCAAGAAACTGGAAACCTGAGTGGATGCCCATCAGTTGGAGAATGGCTGAATAAATTATGGTATATGAATATTATGCAATATTATTGTTCTGTAAGAAATGATCACCAGAATGATTTCAGAGAGACTTGGAGAGACTTATGTGAATTGTTGCTAAGTGAAATGTGCAGAATCAGAAGATCATTGTACTCGACAAAAGCAATATTGTGTGATGATTAATTCTGATGGAGGTGACTATTTAGCAATGAGATGACTCAGTTTCAATGATCTTGTGATGAAGAGAACCATCTACGAGATAGAGAACTGTGGGAACTGAGTGTGGTTCATAATATAGTATTTTCACTCTTTTTGTTGTAGTTTGCTTGCATTTTATTTCCTTTCTGTTTTTTTTTTCCGTTTTGATTTGATTTTTCTTGTTTAGCAACGCAATTGTATAAATATGTACAATATATTAAGTCAATATGTATTTCTACCATGTTTAGCATATACTGGACTGCTTGCTATCCAGGGAAGGGGCTGGATGAATGAGGGGAATTGGAACACAAGGTTTTGCAAAGCTTAATGCTGAAAAATTATCCATGCATATGTTTTGAAAATAAAAAGCTTTGGGGCAGCTAGGTGGCACAGTGGATAGAGCATCAACGCTGAAGTCAGGAGCACCTGAGTTCAAATCTGGCCTCAGACACTTAACATTTCCTAGCTGTGTGACCTTGGGCAAGTCACTTAACCCCAATTGCCTCAGCAAAAAAAAAAATAAAAAAGAATGCTAAAAAAAGATTATATGAAGATCAATTCTGCTGATGGACATGGCTCTGTTCAACAATGAGATGACTGGGACCAGTTCCAGTGATCTTGTGATAGAGAACCATCTACACCCAGAGAGAGGACTGTGGGAACTGAGTGTGGATCACAACATAGCATTTTCACTCTTTTTGTTTTTTGCATGGATTTTATTTTCTTTTTCATTTTTTCCCTTTTTGATTTGATTTTTCTTGTGCAGCATGATAATTGTATAAATATGTATACATATATTGGATTTAATTATATTTTTAGCAACTTTAAAAAGTAATAAAAACAAATAAACAAAAAACAAAGTAGAGTACTCAGAAGAGAGATTCAATGAGAAACCTCTGCTGTTTTGTTCTTGTTATCAAAGTTCAAATATATAGGTGATATGATCAGGTGGGAAGAATTTCCCCCATCCAGAGATTTCTTTTTTTTTTTTTGGCAGATGACATTCCTCCCTTCAGTAAAGCATTCCATTATTATCTCAATTCCCCTTCAAAAGATGCTGAAATACATTATTACAGATAGATCCACAATCAGTGGATCCCAGAGATCCCAGAATTTCAAGAGCAAATGATTCAAATCTCCAAAATAACCAGTAATTCTAAAGGAAATATCTGAGCCACTAAAAGGTACAAATACCTATCTGAAAAAATGTTTGAAGCAAGTGACCTGGGCCCCTGAGAGTAAGCAGAATGCCTCAGATAAATATTTTTAAATTTTATTTTTAATTTATGGATAAAAGAAGCATTTCTATAACATAGTATAATAAAAAGATGATTGTACATGAAACTGCAAATCTCCTATGTACAACCATTTTGGAAAGCAATCTGGAATTATGCCCAAAGAGTTATTCTCTACTGAATATTTGTCATTTTCCTCCTTCCTGGAGTCTTCCAAACAGATCCGTCTTTCCTGCTTTCCATTTTTCAATTTAATTCAGAGTCTTCCCTTTCCCCTCCTTGTAATCAACATGTAAAAAACTGGAAAAATTAAATGTCTATTCCCTCCCTTACAGTCCTAGAAGCCTCCTTTCTTTAATCTGTCTAAAGCCCAAGGAGCTTTTAAGAGGCAAATTAATGTTATTTCTTAGTTAGTTGGTTATTGTCTTCCATTGTCAGAGGACCAAAGTGACATCACTATGTTAGAGTGGAGTTGAAGTGTGTCTGAGGCTGGACATAAATAGTTCATATGAACATTTGGGGTAGCTTGCACATTTTGCATTTATTTTGGGCTAATTTAATTTTGCTTTGTTCATAGAGCTCAGCACCTTTTTATTTTTATGAGGGCATGCCATCCTGGGAAGTCCTATGCCAATGTCTCCAATGTCATAAATCAATTTTGTAGTTCTTAAGAGTTATTTCTATAAATACCATGATTCTATCTTGAATGACATGAATGGAGGGTGGTCAGTACAGAAAGAAAATCTTTGGAATGACCATAAATGCCAGCTCTCTTACTTCTCTATACCCTTGTTTCTTCATTGGTAAAATGAGAAGATTAGGATCTCAGTGGTTCTTCCCAGCTATGGATCCTGATTATTTATTTAGTGAAGAAAAATTAGAAACCTGAAGTTTGCCCATTATAGACATTATCCTCAATGTCTATTTCAGCTGAAGCCTTCAAGTTCTAAAAGAAATTCTTTAAGTTTTCCTATTCTTGTTGAAGTTACCATCATTCTTCTGGTAATCTAAGTTGGAAATACTGAAATCATTGTCAATTCTTCCTTCTTTCTCACACTCCAGTAACAATCATTTGCCAAATCTTGCCCATTTTATCTCCACAACATCTCCCATATTTTCCCTTATTTTTGCAACTCCCTATTTCATCCATCCATCATTTTTACCTGATTTATTACAAACATTTTATAATAGGCCTCAATGATTTTAGTCTTTTCCTTTTCCAACACAACATCCTAATAAACTTAAAATAATTTTCCTTGAGCAGAGTTAAACCATGTCACTATTTTGTTCAAGAATTTTGAATCACTTCCTATTATCTTTAATGTCCTTTATTAGCCTGATTCCATCATTTCTTCATAGACTTATTATCACTCTTCCTCTACTGTACATTTCAACTTCACAACCACTCAAACTTGCCATTCCATACCTGGCACCTATAACTTTCTACAGGCTGTGACTCATTCTTGGAATGCCTCCTTACTCCTCACCACCTCTTAGAATTCCTAGTTAACTTCAAGGTATTGATTATGTGCTCCTTTGCTAGAAAATTGCTTTTTCTCTCTCCTCAAATTATCCTGTATTTATTTATCTCATTACATATTTTATATCTTATTAAAATATGAACTTTTTGAAGCAGGAATAATTTGTTACTTTTGCTTTTATATTTTCATTGCCTAGCATAGTACCTTTCATTGATTAGGTATTGATAAATTCTTGTTGAATTGATTTGGACTGAATCCTGAGTTCCTGAAATTTATTGGAGACGAAATTGTTCAAGGGACTTAGATTAGCCTGAAGAAAAAGACAAAGGCCATAGGGTTAGAAAGTAAAACTGTGTCATCTGCCTATTGTTTCTTTGTCTTTTATATAAACATCTTCCATGTAATACATTTATTGTAGACTACCTGTATACCAGATTAAATATATATTTATTAATTATAAACATATCTAAAATAAATATAGACATATGTAATTAAAATTAAAAAGAAACATTTACTTAAGTATAAATACATATTTATTTAAACATAAATATGCTCAAAATTAAATAGAAAATATTGGTTTAAATTTAAGTATACATATATTTGAAATTGAATACAAATTTAAGCATATTATATTTAAACAAAAATATGTTTCATAAGTTATATACATAAACACCTGCTATGTATGTATGTATGTATATATCTATCCATCTATTTGTCTATCTAATTATCTACTCCCCATGAAGACCAGTAGGGAGTCTCTTTATTCAGGGTGGGCATTTATGCTATTTAAGGATACAAGAAATAGATAACAGTTTTTGGACTAGACATGTAGTGACTGAATTTGTCAGTCATGGGCCAGAATAAGGTTTCAGTGAAAAATTTTTCCCATGACTTTGAATGGTAAAAGGGAGATTTTGGTAATGTTAGAGAATAATGCTAGGAGAACAGAATGGGATCTTACCTGTGGGCCACTGTATGAACCTGGTTGTAAGATACTCCTATTATATCCAGTGCTCCTCTCTTTACCCTGACTCAATCTGAGATATGTCTCTGCCTGATCCCTGGGAAACTATCTGATTTTGCTGGCTTCTTAAGAGTTTGATTATCTTTTACAGATTCCTGACAGATAGTATGATGTAGCCCAACATGACTTCTAGATTTCATCAATTAAGGAAACAAGAAGAGTTTGGCAAATGATGGCCAATTAGCTTTAGCCATTGCTAAAGTATATGCTTTTGGAGTTTGGGGACTCTAAGGCCCAATTCCCTAAGCTACTTAGATATGACCATGCCAAGCTGCCAATTAGAACAGAAATCTTATGACAGGTTAGTTTATTCCATTAGAAGTCTCTGGGGATTGGAGCAAGATGTTATGTTGACTTGAAGGAGTCACGACAGGGTATTTTGGAATATCTTGTCCTGTAGATTCTCAGTGGCTAGTCTGACTATCCCAGTGTCTCCATTCCAAACACATGGGTTATTCTGTCCCTGTTGAGTATTGTTTCTATTCACCCTCTATATCAGCACCATTCCATGGGAGAAAATAACTACCTAATGTTAATAATACTTCTGCATCTTCATTGAATGGTCAGAGGGAAAATGTTAGCCATTCAAGACATTATGATAAATAATGGGGACACAAAATCAAAATAGACATCCTCTGCTCTCAAGGAGTTCACAGTTTAATGGGAGAGAACATAAAATTAGCCATTTTCAAACAAAATATATGCAGAATAAATTAGAATCTGTCAATCGAGAAAAGACACTAACATTAAGGAAGACCAAGAAAGATTTTGTGTAAAAGATAGGATTTAAGAGGGAACTTGCAATAAGCCAGCAAAATCTGGAATAACAAATGAGGAGGGAGAATTTTCCAGGTATGGGGGCCAATCAATGAAAATGCCTCGAGTCTATAGACAATATCTTGTGCCAGAAACAGCCAGGAGACCTATGTCTGATCACTGGATCACAGTGGTAGAGGTGAAGTAAAGGTTTTTGTAAAAAGACTGGAAAAATGGGAGGGGACAGGTTATTAAAGGCTTCAAATGCCAAGCAGAGGATTTAAAAAAAAACTGAATTTGGAATTTAATTGGGAGCCACTGGAATTTATTAATTGAAGTATGAGACACAGTTGCATCTGGACTAAAAGAAGCCCAGATTAATTTGCCAGTTACAGAGAATGATGGAGTGAAAGGGGGCTTGACACAGTGAGATCAACTAGCAATACATTGAAATAATCCAGATGTGAGATGAGGGCATGCACAGATTGGTATTAGTGTCGGAGAAGAAAAGAGAGTATATGTGAGAGATATTGCAAAGATAAAGTGGAGAGGACTTGGAAATACATTGGATAGTAGAATAAAAAATAGAATAAAAAAAGGAGTTGGTGATGACACCTTGGTATTTGAGTTTGAGACTGAATGACTGAGAGAATGATGGTGCTCTTGACAGTATTAGGGAAGTTCACAATTGGAGAGAGTTTTGGGGAAAGATAACGAGTTTAGTTGGGGACATTTGAGTTTATGTTATCCCTGGGACAACCAATTTGAGATGTCTAATAGGTAGTTGGAGATGTGATATTGAAGGTCAGCAGAGAAGTAAGGGCTAAAACCATTGACTTAAGAATCATCAACATAAGAATGATAATTTAATTAATGAGAGATGATGAGATGACCAAGTAAAATAGCATAAAGAAGAGTAAAGAGAAAAGAGCCCAGAACAGAACCCCTGGAGGCACTCATCTTTATTAGATGTAGCCAGGGAAGATGTCAAAGGAGGGTGAGACAAGCAAGATCAGCATAGAGTAATGTCATGGAATTAGAGAGAAGAGGGTATCAAAGGGAAAAGGGTAATTGATAATTTTAAAGTTTGTAGAGAAGTCAAGAAGAATGGCGACTAAAAAGGGCCAAAAGGTTTAGCAACTAAGACATCATTGGCAACTTTGGAAAGAGTAGTTTCAGTTGAATGATGAAGTCAAAAGTCAGATGGTATAAAGTTAAAAAAATTGTGAGAGGAAAGGAACTGGAGACATCAATTGTAGATAGCCTCTTCAAGGAATTAGTTCATGAAAGGAAAAAATAGTCATGGGATGGTAGCTATTGGGGAAGGATGTATTAAGAGATTTTTTGAGCATAAGGTAAGATATGTGAAAGAAGGCAGAAAGCTGCAGAAAGAAACTGAAAAAAAGTGAGTGAAGTGATGGAGGTAGTAGCATGATGGAGAAGACATGGGGAATGGGATAGGTCAATATGGGTTGAGTGAATCTCAAAGGAGGCAAGGTTATCTTTTGATGGTGGTAGAGAGAGGACCTGGAAATGACAATGGGAAGCAAAAAGTATTCCAACTACCCCATCTGAACCACTACTTCAGTGGGAATGAATGAAAGTGCATTCATTGCTGAAAAGGACAGCTAGGAAGTCTGGGTTATTAGGAAGGAGATATCTTGCCAAGATCCAGAAGATGGACTGAGTGGAGTAAAAGATTTAAGGTGAAAGAAAATTATTTTTTTAAGATGTTGGATTAAGTATCCTAAAGAGTTCATGGAAGGACTGGGTAGTGTTAGAATGGGATGTGAAAGTTAGGTTGAGGCAAATGGAAATTAAGGATTAGGCAGTGGGGAGTGGGAAATGAGGTCTGAATGATTTCTGCTTGAGGTTCAGAATCACTGTGATGGGGAGGGTATGAAAAGGTGGGCAGTATTATAGTATATTACTTTGAATATACTTCGTATTTAATTTTTTGTGTAGATGTCCCATCTTCCCTAGTAGAATATAATCCCCCTGAGGGCAGGGGCTATTTTGTTTTTATCTTTTCATCCGTAGAACAGTGCACATAGTAAGTGCTTAATAAATGTTTGCTGAACTGAATTGCATTGAATAACTAAGGTCTCCTGTGAAGCTAGGAATGAGCTGAGTCCCTTCTTGTTGGCAACTGAGTTATGTCCTCACTTTGAGATGGCTGAGTAAGGAAAAATATTATGGTTATAATATAAAACTTTGATCATATTGCTCTGTAGTCCTTAAGACCACCATTTCTATTGGATTAAAGGTTAACTAATCAAAGGTCAGAAGATGATGTTTGAGTTGTTGGTCTTTAATACTGGCATAACTACCCTCAGCATGTATCCACTGGTCATTGCTTTTTACCCAGGACAATATTAGGGAGATTTCATTATAAAATGTGTTTGGATACTTGGAGAACATTTAAGGAGCCAGGAATCATTTGGAAGGATTGGCATGAAAGTAGAGAGATGATTGTTGCTACTCTAAGTCCAAGTATTTGACATTCAAGTATCAGAATTATTGTTTGTTGATATTGTTGGAGACAAAGCTGGAATATGCTTTAAAAAATGGAGTAGATGAACATTAGGCTTTGACACACCAGTCAGTCCTTTCTTTGACAAATAAAAGCATTGATTCTCTCACTTCAGGATAATATTTCAGGGATTAGGTTGCGCCCATACTCACACAATTTAAAAGGAGAAATTCAAATGTGTTAGGCAAACAGTCTAAAGGTCCCTTAAAAATAATCTAGTCCAATGCCCTTATTCTATAAATGAGGAAAGTAAGGACCAGATAGCTTATATCTTTATTTTTATTTTTTACCAAGATTTTATTAATTAAATTAGAAAACGGATGCATTTTATTTTAACACAAAATAGACTTAAAAAACCCCTCAAATTATTGTCCCTTTCAAAGTAGACTACTGGATAAAGTTCATTTATTGTTAAAAGGAAGGAAAGATGAGACTTTTGATTCTGACACTATACTTTAGATTTTAGTAAAGTAATTGAAAAATCTCTTGCGGTGTTTTTTGGCCCATACAGAGAGACATGGGTCAGGTGAATCCTACAGATAGGTACATTGGGAACTAGGTGAAGGGCAGAGGAGAGGGAACAGGCATTTATTCATCATCTAATATGTGTCACTCACTGTACTAAGCATTTTACAAATATGTGATTGTTATAACAACTCTTTCAGATAAGTGCTATTATTGTCCTCATTTTACATGAGGATATTGAAGCAAAAAGAAATGAAATTACTTGCCCAGGGCCAAAAAACTATGAAGTTTTTGAATCTAAATTTGAATTCAATACCCTATCTATTGTGCTACCTTTCTCTATTGTTGAATGGCTATACCCGAAACCCAAACATTAATGATTCAATTTAAGCTTGGAAGGACGTTTCTAGTATAAAATCCCAGTGATTTGTACTTGGTCCCTGTCATAGTTAATATTTCAATCAATGACTTGAAAGACATGCTTCTCAAATTTGCAGGTGGTGTTTCCATGGGAGAAATAGCTAGGACTTTGGATGATAAGATATAAGAATATCCTGAAAGTCTAGAACAATATGTTGGGTATTAATAATTAATAAAAAATTAAGTTCAAAATGGTTAAATGTAAATTTTTACATTTGGGTTCAAAAAAGCAACAGCTCACATCAAAATAGGGGAGATCTGGGTATTTCGGATCAACTGGTTTTAGCAAGTTGAATGTGAGTCAGCAGTGTGATGTGACATTCAAGAAATAAATGGTATCATCAATTAAATTAAGAGTGGTAAAAAGTTCTGGACTGGGAAGGTGATAATCTTATAGACATCTGCTTTGGTAGTGCATCTGCACTGATTTATTTAGAAACTCTACTTTTTCCTCTACTATGAAATTGTTTCCATTTATTTTTTTTCTAAATTTAATCCTTAAGAAGTATCATTTCTCTTCGGCCAATTTGTTTCATAAAATTTTATTGAATGATTTGAAATATGCTCTTACCAAACCTAGAATGAAGATAAAACTATGGATAGCAGCCAAGAAATAAATGCTATTATCAACTACATCAGGAGAGGGAAAGAGTTCTGGATTGGGGAAGTGATGATCTTACTGACATCTACTCTGGCCGTGCATCCACTTTGGTTTCTTCCTTTTTAAATTAAAGCTTTTTATTTCAAAACACATGGATGGGTAATATTTCAACACTGACCCATGCATAGCCTTGTGTTCCAATTTTTCCTCTTCTTTCCCCTACCCCTTCCCCTAGATGGCAAGCAATTCAATATATGTTAAACTTATTAAAATATGTTAAATTCAATATATGTAAACATTTATACAATTATCTTGCTGCATAAGAAAAATCAGATTAAAAAGGAAAGAAAAGGAGTTAGAAAACAAAATGCAAGTGAACAACAGCAAAAAGAGTGAGAACATTATGTTGTGATCCACACTCAGTTTCCACAGTCATCTCTCTGGATGTAGATGGCTCTCTTCATCAAAAAAATCATTGGAACTGGCTTCAATTATCTCATAGTTGGAAAAAGTTAAGGCCATCAGAATTAATCGTTGTATGATATTGCTGTTGCCGTGCATGATGATCTCCTGGTTCTGCTCATTTCACAATTGATGGGCATCTCCTTACTTTCCAATTTTTTTGTGTTCTGAGAAGAGAGCTTGTATAAGTATTTGTGCATATATAAGTCTTTTTCCTTAAAAAAAATTTTTTTTGGGGATTCATGCCTAGTAGTGTTATTGTTAGGTCAAAGGATATGCACGATTTTATAGCCCTTTAGGCATATTTAATATATTTTGATCATTTAAAAACTGGGGCATGGCACTTATTTTTTTTATAAATTTGACTCAGTTTCCTTTCTGTTTGAGAAATGAGGTGTTACCAGAGAAACTTGCTTTAAATATATTTTTTTACAATTACTATTGCTAACTATATTTCCCTCCATTTATTCTATTCTCTCCCTCCTTTCACTGGTGCTATTAACCAGTCCCTGACCCAATAAGCCCTCTCCTTCCTCATTTCCCATAACCCATTCCCCTCCTATCATCCTTAGGGTAAGATAAATTTCTATACCTGTATTGGATGTATAGGTTATTTTCTCTTTGAGCCATTCTGATGAGAATAAGGTTCATTCATTCATCCTCTTCTTTCCTTCTTCCCTTCCATTTTATAAAGCTTTTTCTTCCGTCATTATTTAATCTAATATATACACTTAAATTCATATACATCTTGTAAGGTTGTATTATGCTTATTTGTCTTCTATTTCTCTAAAGGTGGATGAAATGATTCTTCTTGGTTCCATGTCTCCTCATATTTTTTATAATCCACTAACTCATCATTTCCTAAAAAAAATCCCAATAATATATATTATAAGGCCTCTTTAAAATCTATATGCCTATATGACATACAGAATATAGCTTGCTTATTTTTATGCTTATCATTAGACGATTGACTAGATATGTATTGCTAGATGAATAATTACTTACAATCATTTATAAAATATATATATATATATAACAAAATAATAATGAACTAATACTGATTTGAGTTTAATTAGTAGCCTTCAAGAAATCAGCTTTATCAATATAATTTGTTAGATGCAACCATATTTTTTGATCACTATTATATGGTACTCTACAGTCTTTTTTTTTTAGCCACTGGTAGGTCTTGGGTGATTTGCAATATGATGTTTTGAAAGGTAAAGGAATTGGGATGACAACTAAAACATGTCTCTCAAAATTGAGTATAATCCTTCTAATTGTAGTTCAAACATATCTGACTTTTTTTTTGGTTGTTGTTGCTCACAAAATTTCCCTTTTGATCTGGGGGTTGTTTCCCATAAATTTTGTCATGTTATCTCATTGTCATTTTCTTTAATGAGGTGTTTTTTGGAGTGCAATTTGGTAGGGATTCAAAGAGTTGCTTTCCTGACACTGAAAATCTTGTCTTGAGATTTTTGATATTTTGTTATTCCAGATGAATTTTGTTTTTATTTTCCCTTGAAGGATTATACTCAATTTTGAGAGACAAGTATTAGTTGTCATCCTAGTTCCTTTGCCTTCTAAAACATCATATTGCAAATTCTCCACTTGTTTAATGTGGAGGTTCCTAAATCTTATGTGCTCTTGACCATGCTAAATTGAATTATTGTCTGGAATATTTACTCTTTGATTTATAAGCTCTAGAACATGACTATAATATTTATGGAAATATTTTGGATCTTTTTCAGGAGGTGATCAACATATTCTTTCAATTTCCATTTTAGCTTCCAAATCGAAGTGGGTTTTTTTGGGGAAATATGTCTAACTTTTTTTTTTAAACATGGTTTTCAGGTAGCATATTAACTATTAAATGACCTTTCCTTGATCTATTATCAAGATCAGTTGTTTCTCTGATGAGAATAGTTCACCTTTTCTTCTATTTATTCATTTTGACTTTATTTTATTGTTTAAGATGCATTATTTAAAACTTTAATACAAATTAGAAAAAAGGAAAAACAAACTATGAAGAGAAAAAGAAAAAAAATCATATGTGCAGCAGAACATAAGTAAAGATTTATAATATAAAACAACAATTCTCCATTTCAAGAAAGCTTATTGTATTCAGAACTATCCATCTTTTTTTGCTTCCTTGTAAGTTTTCTTTTATTCTCTTTTGTGCACTTTTTTACTTTATTCTTCTCCCTTTTCCCCACCACTTCACATACCCCAAGAAAGCTATAATTAAGTGCAGATATACAACACTTAACTATAGCTTGCTTATGTGTGTGTATATCTCTGTGTGTATACATAGCATATATACACACATATGCTTAGATATCTATCATCATGCACATATGTACATATACATTTATATATATCTATATAAGTTTCTACTATACTTGTTCGTCCTCCGTTTTTCTGAAAATGAATAACATCATCCTTCTTGGGTCCAAGTCCTTCCACATTATTCTCAATGCATGAACTCCTCATTTCCTATACTTTAGCAATATTGCAGCCTTATATTATCTAGTGGTTTTGAATAGTGAAAAACAATATTAATTAATATGGCTGACATATGTTGTTTCCTTTTTTTCTCTTTGAATCTATTTTAACATTAATTTTGAGATCAAAGATTCTTACCCATATTTTTTCTAATAAATTGTACTCCTGATCATTATTATTTATGTTTGTATCTCTTGTTTCTGATCCTTGCTGATTCTTCTACTTTACTTCTATATATCACCTTGCCTTGCCTAAACCTCCTCCCCCAAGGATCCCTCCCTTATCCTCTTCCCCCACACTTTATTCCCACCTTTCCCCTCCCTCTTTATTCCATTTGATTAATCTACATCCTATCTTTTATACTTCTTCATCTTATTTCTTCCTTTTACTTCCTAATAAACTTAGAAGACTTTTATACACACATATACATACACACATATATGTATATATACACAATTTTGTGTATATGTGTGTATGTATGTATGTATGTATTGTTACTTCTTTAACCCATTCCCAAAGTGAAAAGGATTCCAAAACTACCAGCCTTTCTCCCCCATCTAATTCTTTTGTGTCAATTCTTGCTGAGCATCCCATTCATATAATCTAATTACTCTTCTTTTTCTTTTCCTACATATTTTTGCTTTTTAGAATTGCATCGTATTCATATCTAACCACACCTTTCAAACTACTTTTACTAATGACTATCTTAGTATATGATTTACATTTCTATGTATAAAATATAAATAGTTTGTCATTTTTACATTCAAAGGTTCTGATAAAGGTCCCATTTCTAAAATATATAGAGAATTGACTCAAATATATAAGAATTCAAGGCATTCTCCAATTGATAAATGGTCAAAAGATATGAACAATTTTCAGATGAAGAAATTGAAACTATTTCTAGTAACATGAAAAGGTGCTCCAAATCACTATTGATCAGACAAATGCAAATTAAGACAACTCTTAGATACCACTACACACCTGTCAAATTGGCTAAGATGACAGGAAATGATAATGATGAATGTTGGAGGGGATGTGGGAAAACTGGGACACTGATACATTGTTGGTGGAACTGTAAATGGATCCAACCATTCTGAAGAGCAATCTGGAACTATGCTCAAAGAGTTATCAAACTGTGCATACCTTTTGACCAAGCAGTGTTTCTACTGGGCCTATATCCCAAAGAGATCTTAAAAAGGAGGGAAAGGGACCTACATGTGCAAAAGTGTTTGTGGCAGCCCTTTTTGTAGTGACAAGAAACTGGAAATTGAATGTATACGCCCATCAATTGGAGAATGGCTGAATAAATTATGGTATATGAATGTTATGGAATATTATTGCTCTACAAGAAACGGCCAGGAGGATGATTTCAGAGAGGCCTGGAGAAACCTACATGAACTGATGCTAAGTGAAATGAACAGAACCAGGAGATCATTATACACAGCAACAAGACTATACGATGATCAATTCTGATGGACATGGTTCTCTTCAACAATGATGTGATTCAAACCAGTTCATATTGTTCAGCGATGAAGATAGTCATATACATCCAGAGAGGCCTGTGGGAACTGAATGTGGACTACAACACAGCATTTTAATGCTTTCTGTGAATATTTGCTTGCATTTTGTTTTCCTTCTTAGTTTTTTTCTCTTTCTAGACCTGATTTTTCTTGTGCAGTAAGATAACTGTATAGATATGTATACGTATATTGGATTTGTCATATAATTTAACATATTTAACATGTATTAGACTACCTGTCATCAAGGGGTGTGGGTGGGGGGAAGGAGGGGAAAAATTTGGAACAAAAATTTTTTTTCAAAGGGCAATGTAGAAAAATCACTCGTATGTTCTGTAAATAAAAAGTTTTAATTAATTAAAAATATAAAAAGTTTGTCCTTGTTGAATGCTTTAAAATTATTAAAATTATTCTTTCATATCTACTTGATATTTCTCTTGGCTCTTATATATCAAATTTTTTATTAGGCTCAGGTCTTTTTGCAACAAAATCCTGAAAGCCTGAAAATTCATTAATTGTTCAATAAATAATTTATTCTATGTTTATTTTTTTGATATTTTTGGCTACAACCCTAGTTCTTTTGTTCTTAAATATATAGTGTTCTAAGACAAATGTTCTTTTATTATAACCACTGTTAGGTTTTGTGTGAGTCTAATTCTGACTTTGTCATATATTATTTTTTTTAATTATTATTGCTTGTAAAATTTTCTTCTTGATCTGGGGTTTTGGAATTTAGCTATGATGTTCCTGTATGATTTTCTCTTTCAGGTGGTGATTGATGGATTTTTTTCTAAATCTATTTTCCCCTCTTGTTCTAATATATTAGGACAATATTTGTTGATTATTTCTTGTATAATTACCTCAAAATTGTTTTTTTTTGTTGTTGTAACTATCAGGTAGTTCAATTATTCTTATGTTTCCTCTTCTTCATCTGTTCTCCAATGTATTATTTTTCTTATTAGATATCTAAAATTCTTTTCTATTTTATTCATTCTTTATATTTTATTTTCATTATTTCTTGGTCTCTTATGACTTCATTGGCTTTCCCTTCCCCAATTTTAGTTTTCAAGGGAGTCATTTTCTTCCTTATGATTCTGGATCTCCTTTTCTATTTGGTTGACTTTCTTTACATAATCTTTCTTTTCTTGGATTGTTCTTATATTTTTTTCTTCAATCTCTCTCATTTGATTTAAATTTTTTTCTAATAATAGCCTTTTATTTTCACAATGCGTTCAAAGATAGTTTTCAGCATTCATCCTTGCAAAATCTTGTGCTCCAAATTTTTCTCTCTTCCTTTCCCTCACTACTGCCCTCCCCTAGACAACAAATAATCCAATATAGTTTAACATAGGCTTGATTTTTAAAGTCTTTTAAAAGTTTTTATATGAATTCTTTGGGGGCAGATTATCTTTTAATGTTACTGTTGGAAAACTTTTTTTCTTTCCATATCCTCTAAAGATAATCCCTGGTCTTCTATCTTTTCACAGAAACTTTCTGTGGTTGGGTTATTTCTTTTTTTGCTCATTTTGTGCCATGTTAGTTTAATCATCTCTAAGTCTTGGGGTGAGGGGGATAACTCTCATGGCCTTGTGTCTTCCTTCAATTCTTGTCTTGAGCTTGAAACCTAAAACCAAGAATTCTTCCTTCTTGTAAGTGCTGATAGCCAACAACACTCCTATATGAAAGTGGAGCTCTTGAGTTTGGGCTATTAATTTTCTTTTCATAATTTTTTTTGCATCACTCATTTCTTATCCTAGTTTTTCCTTTACCATGCTTGATTCTTTCTTTAATTCTTCAGGTACTTCTTGGGATATGGTCCAATTAGCATTTTTCTTAGTGAGTTTTCCTTATCTGCTTTTATTTTGTTCTTGTTTTCTGAGTTTTGTATTTGCCTTCCCTACACTGTGGTAGCTTTTTATGCTCAAATTAATTTTTGATTGTTTGTTGGTTTTTCCAGTTTATTTCTTGATTTGGAATTTTATGTTAACCTTGGGCTCTGTTTAGCTGCATGTGAGGAGGTATGGTCACAAGCTTCAAGCTTTTTGCATGTTTCTGTTTTCAAAGATAGATCTGGGGATCTGTGAGTTTTTGGTGCTTTCAATATAGTGTGATTCTGAGAATGCCCTGGTCATTGTTCTCCTGGTCTGTATTCTGATCTCTACCCAGGAAGGACCCTTGGTCCCTTGCACCTATAAGTACTCCTCTGTTGTTGTGGAAATGTGACCAGGACTTCTGTTCCTTTTTGAGTAATCTCTAGCACTCCTCTCTTTCTTTCAGTTATGACTCAGAACACCTGATGGGCAACAGAGTTGATAAATCAGTTGTTCAAGCCCTTACTATCTCTGGACTGTGAGCTCCTGAAGCTGCTGCTAGTTCTGCTGTAGCTACCGCTCTGTGTTCCAGACAGACCTATGCCACCGTGTCACAGACTTCTTTGCCAATCTCTCAAGTTTTTTTAGGCCAAAAAAATTTCTCAATCTGTCTTTGTTGGATTTGACACTCCAAAATTTGATTTGAGGCATTATCTTAAAGTTGTTTGAAGGTGAATATTTAGAGAATTCATTTCAGTGGCTGCCTCTAATCCACCATTATGCTGGTACCTCCACCCAAAAAGTATTTTTTTTAAAAGGAAAAAACATGTCATATTATGTCAACCACTTTTTCTGCATTTATCTCCATAGCCATATTCTTTTGAATCATTTTTGTTACTAATGATAGATTATATTTATAGCTTTCAGAATATTGAGCTGATTCAAAATGCTTCGCACACATTCAAATTCTGTTATTTTTTAAAAATCAGTTTTCATATAGATTATTTTTAAGTCATCTCATTAAACTTGTCAGAAGCTATCTAGACATGTGTCACTTTTGTGCTGCCCTTTAAAAAATGCTACATTTAGTATAGAATACAAATATACAGATCTAAAACTGCAGTCTGATCATGACAATATACATTAGAATAACATTAAACAAATTTCTTATTTTATTTTATTTTATTTGCAAAACATATGTATGGGTAATTCTTCAACATTAACCCTTACATAGCTTTCTGTTACAAATTTTTCCCCCCAACTCCCCACCTCTCCCGTAGATGGCAGGATATCCACTACATGTTAATTATGTTAAAATACTTGAAAAATCGAAAATAACATTAAACAAATTTAACAATATTTCTATTAAAGCTAATTTAAGATCACATTAGAGAGTGAGGGGCATTTAGTGAATGAGGCATCTTTAATGTTAAGAAGCATTGTATTTAAGTTAAAATTCTGTCATTGAAAAGTTGTTGACCTCTTGACAAGTCACTGAAAGTATCAGTGTTCCAGGGCAACTTTTATCTAAGACAATATAACTTGTAATAGTTTCTTCATTGGTAGAGAGAGTTTCCTTAATGTTGGTTCATTATGACAACAAAATAACAAGTTCATACATACATCTAAAATGTGAGGTTAACTTTTTATTTATCTCTCAACTAGGTTCCCAAAAGTCTGATTGTTTTTCCTTGATCCAGTAAATCATTATGGCAAATGTGAACCTGTTTTCCAAAGTCCAGGGCAGAATTTCTAGGGAATCATGAAAACTATACATGAACAATATATTCATTTTGAGTTCTCCATATTAAAAATGCCATTTCAATTTCTGGAGAGATCAGTGCATTATTTCAAAGTTCTCTTCCTAACTTGGGCTTTTTAAAGATATATATATATATATATACATATATATAATAAATATATAATTATGTATAAAAAAGACATTATATTCATTCATTCTTTACCACTAGGAGAGAAATTAACATTTTCCGCTAGGGGATCATGCAATTAAAGTTGTAGATAAGAACTGTGGCCAAATGTAATTAAATTGTTAGGTTCAGGGTTTGCAGTCTTTCACCCTTTTGGCTGCATTCCTGAAAGCCCTCTTTACATCCTTGTTTCTCAGGCTGTAGATGAGAGGGTTAAGCATAGGGTTTATCACTGCATAGAACACAGAAATCAGTTTGACCTGCTCTTTGGAGGACTTGGGGGTCATGTAGGAAATTATTGCTGTTCCATAAAATAGGATCACCACAAGGAGGTGGGAGCCACAGGTAGAGAATGCCTTGAGTCTTCCAGAGGTTGTCTTCATCTTGACAACAGTCACTATAATAGAGCAATAAGATGCCAGAATAAGGGACACAGGTGCAAGAAGAATTACCACTCCCATGAGGAAAATGATCATTTGTGAATTATGAGTATCTGCAGATGCCACCGTCAAGAGGGCAGGGGCCTCACAAAAGAAATGAGCAATCCTATTGTCCCCTTGGAATGGGAGCCGTAGTGTGAATGTAGTGTCCACCAAAGATATTAAAATACCACTGACCCAACACCCCAAGGCTAAGAGGCCACACATCTTCCTTGTCATGATGAGAGAGTAGTGCATGGGGTCACAGATTGCCAAGTACCGGTCATAGGACATCACAGCTAGCAAGGCACACTGGGTAGCTCCAAAAATGAGGAAAAGAAAAAGTTGAGCAGCACAGCCCATGAAGGTAATGACCTTTCTCCTAGTCAGCATGTGGACCATAGCTTGGGGAACAATGTTGGTAGAGAAGCAGAGGTCAGCCACAGACAAATTGCATAGAAAAAAGTACATGGGTGTATGGAGCTGTGAGTCAGTCAGAACCAGGTAGATGAGGAGTAAACTCCCAAGCACAGTCACCAGATAGACCCCCAGGAACAATACAAAGAGCAGGACCTGAGTCTGAGGATCATCAGACAGACCCAAAAGGAGAAATTCTGCCACCCATGTTTGGTTGGTCTGGTTCATGCTCTTTTTTCTTATTTCTTTAGATGAAAAGCAACAGCTATTTGATGTGGAGATGTTACCTATATAGAACCAAAGAATCTTAGAGTTGGGAGGAACCTGAGATGATATCTGGTCCAGCCTCTTACCCAACCACCACATTCCTAATGAATATTTCAAGTGATGAATAATGTACTATAATAAAAAGGAGACATTTCATTTGACAGCTCAAAATTTCAGAAAACATATTTTACTAAAGTATTGAGGGACATCATGGTATAGTGGAGAGGTAATTATATTGATGGTGCCTGAATAAAACTGATAAATAGTAATATTCTCACTTTGACTCTTTTCCTATTGAATTTTGACTCATCTTTTAAATATTAAATAATGTATTACTTTATTCACAACATCTTCCCCAATATTCATGATTTGTAATGACCTTTCTCCTCTGCCCTCATATGCTGCATTCTTTGGCATATCCTGATTTCAAATCACTGAAGATCTGAACTAATATTACTGAGATCCTTGTTTTTCCTCAGGGGCGACTTATGCACATGATTTGGTAAAATGGGTAGTAATATCAATATCATATGCACTGTCTCAAATGTAATCCTGAATAAACTGGTGACGGTATCATTCCTGAAGAATAGCCTTATCCTGGTCAACTAGTTTATGAATCGTATGGGCAATCACATTTTCAATAAAATTAGGTAAAAAGAAAAATTAGTGTGATCTTATTTTAAAACTCTTGAGAATTCTAAGACAATTCCCTCAGGGACTCCAGGTACATTTCTTTCTTCTTATTAAATCTACACTTTTTTCAGTACCAGTATTCTTTTTCAAGTAGAGGGAGTTGTTGTTTTATTGACTATTTCTTCCACATCTGTCAAAAGATATGAATTTTTGTAAATAGTTTATCATTTCTAAGGGACAGTGAGGTCTGAATTCCTATCCTCTGACCTAAAACTGAATTTCTACAAACATATTATTATGAGTTTTGGATGCTACCTATATAGAAAACATAAATTGGAATTTCTCATCACTCCAACTGAAATGATCTGAAATAAATTCTAAGTGGATTCTGCTTATGATACCCCAATTTTTTTCTGTTTGTTAAAGAGTTCCTTTAGGGTGTTTACAATTTGTGAATATTTGAAAGAAATGAATTGCCTTTCATTACAAATATTCTAAATTTCAGGCTTATACAATCCAATAATGACCCAAATTTATACAACTTAATGACAGTTGTCTGGCCTTATTCTTTGCTACATTTAAGATATGATCCTTCCTGAAGGTAAATAAGATCATTTTAGGTTAAATAAGTGGGAGCTGGAATTTCTGGTTTTCAGTTTTTATTCCAAATTAGATCTGTTCCAACCATATTTACATTTTCTCTACTTCCTCTCTCCCACTTTATTTCTTAGTTCTCATCAACCTCTGTTCAGCATGATCATGTCCAGGTTCCAAAGCATCCAGAAAAAATTGATCTGGAAGAAAAACTTCACCTAGTTCTGTCTCCCTGCTATGGTGTAATGAGGCACAGAGAATAGCAAAATCTAAAACTATAGGTAATGCTTAAACAAATGCACAGAATTATGTTAGGAAGAATTATATCTAATGCATTCTATTTGTTTTTGTTAAGTCATTTTAATTATAGCTGACTCTTACTGCCTCCACTTGTTTTCTTGGCAAAGATACTGGAGTGATTTGCTGTTTCCTTCTCCAGCTCATTTTACAGATGAAGAAACTGAGACAAGCAGGGTTAAGGGACTTGCCCTTAAGATCACAGAATCACATAGCTAGTAAGTGGCTGATGGTAAATTTAACTCAGGTAGCTATCTTTCTAACTACAAGCTTATTGCTGTCTGCTCTGTTTGGTTTAGTTTTCCTGAGTGTAAAATGGTAAAATAATTGTACTACCTTGTAGGGTTGTTATGAGGATAAAGGAAGTAATATTGGCAAAATGCTTAGTGAAATGCCTAGCACATATTAAGAGTTTTATAAATCCTCAATTCCTTCCCTTCTCTCCCCTTCTCTTAACTTTTCTTCTAATAGATTATATAAAGAGTCTATAAGTCTCTCATTATTGCCACTACATGTGTCATCATGAGCCAGGAACTGACAGATGAAACTAAATAAAAAAGAATTCTGTCCTTAGTGTGGCTTTGATGAATCTTTGAAAATAAGACATACAGAAAGACATATAAAGACTAGTGAAAAGTTCAAATTTCCCTTTTTATTTTAGAAATTTCAATTTTCATTGTTTATTATAAACTTGATTTCCTTTTCTTGTTACCCCCAAACTTTATTCCTATTATTTATTTGTCCTTCCCTGAAATCTTTGCCTTCTTGGGTTCTGGAGAATGTTCATTTCACTTACATTATACTTTTGATTTTGGTCCCTAATTATTGTTCATTTGATCCAGAGAAAGGGCACATCTAAGCTAGTTTTGATAAATAGCAAAGGAAGTTAAGAGAATGGAAGCTTTTTAGGTGTATCGGATATGTTCTAAGGAACATAAATTTAGGAGGCTAACAGATTATCACACCAGTACCCAAGCCCAAAGTTGCACACTGAAACATCTTATAATCTTTCAGAACTTGCTGATCCAGAATGAAACAAAGATGTTACCTGTTTCTTGAGTTTCTGATGTTTGAAAATCCATTCTGGGATATTTCTTGGTTACTGATTCTTTGCTGAATCATTACCATGTTTGTGTGAGGATGGTGTAGTTTTCCTGTTTCTCACCACAAGTCTAATGCAAAGAATGATGCTTGTGATCCAGTTTCCTCAAAATATGACTTATTTTTTCTTAGATTTATAACTGGGAATGGTCCAAAAGATGGTTATACCACCTCAAACCATTTCTCTCACAATGATGGTGATGATGGTGATTACTGTCTTTTAAATAATACTTAAGTTAACAAATTTATGCTACTTATGTGTGTCTGTACATGTGTGTGTACATAATATTTATACATTATGTTTAATGTTTACATTATGCATATTCATAAATGTTTAAACATGTCTATCTATCTATCTATCTATCTGATCTATCTATCTATCTATCTATCTATCTATCTATCTATTCCCATTTGATACTCAAAACAATTCTATCAGGTAGGTACTATTATCATGTCCTTTGTCCTTATAAGGAAACAAGCTGAGGCAGGCTAAATGACCTACTCAGGACCACATTTAAACACATAATTTCTGATTTCAATTCCAGCACTCTATTCACTCTGCATGCATTTTAAGAAAGATTTATTTAAATAGAATTAAAATAGCCCCAGCTTCAAGGTAATTATTCTTTTCATTTAAGCCGTCACTCACTCATTTCATGCCAGTTCCTGATGAAGATATGTTGGGAGACAGGGTCTCATATAGAAAGAATATTGGGATATCAGCTTTGGTGGGCAGAAACTCAAAACTAAAAGAACAAACTCAGAAAGAAGTTTCACTCAAATCCTCTTAAAACATCCAGTATCAAAGTTCTTCCTCTTCAGGAATCTATCTTACTTTTTCTCTTTTCTGTTCAATACCTAACTTTCTCACCTGGAAAGTAGAAAGGACCAGTAATGCATATCCAGGGAGGAGAATTCAAATGCCAAAATAGTTAAGAAAATTCTTAAGAAGTTACCACTGGGCTCTGTGAGTGGAAGAGAAAGCAGAGAGATCTTGTCCTGAAGATAGAGAACACATTTCAAATTCTTATTAAAGGGTCAATTAAAAGGAAGTGTGCAGATTTGGGGTGAAAGAGGATAGAAAATTGCTTCAAACCAACTCTTTTACCAACACGTCTCCTTGGTGATCTCCTTGCTTTCCAAATAAGAGGTGATTCTTTGGGGATAGTGCCTATTTAATGGGCTTTGGTGTGAGTTGATGCTCTAGAGGATTCCTTTTCATTAGATTAGATCTGGTATCACGTGCTTCTTTTCAGAAGAGTTCTCAGATAGTAACAGGGGAGAGATTTTGTATAGCTTATTCAAAGCTCTAGTGCCAACTCTAAATTATGTGTCTCTGCTCCTTTCTTTCCCTTCTCCTCTAGGTCCACTTAGATGTATGAATAGGTGGCTACTTGACTACCTGTGTTGCCTGTATATATTTTGAATATCTGACCCATATCAGAAATAACTGATGTAAAACTTGTTTTCTTCCCAGTTGTCAGCTTTCATTATATTCTTACTTCAGTTGATCTTTGAGCAAAGACTTTTAATTTAATTTTTGGGGATAACTGAAATGATTTAATTTTTCTTTTTTGATTATCTGTGATGTTTTACTCACTCATTCTTTAGGATTAGATTATTTAGTTGCGATTTAAATTTTGGTCTATTTTCCCCCTGGCCTTTTATTACATGTAATTTTTATTGCATCATGATTGATCTTTTCACATTCCTCTTAACTTTTTCTCTAGGAATTTGGATGCCATACTTGTTGTATATATGTTGATATTGATATTATTTCATTATCTATGATACCTTTTAGTAGGATGTAGTTTCCTTCCTTATCTCTTTTAATTATATCTATTTTTGCTTTCACTTGATCTGTAATCAGGATTGCTATCCCTGCTTTTTTTTTACTCCAGCTGAAGCATAATAGATTCTGCTCCAGCTTTCCCCACTTTACTCTTAATGTATCACTATGCTTTAAATGTATTTTTTTAAAACAATAAATTGTAGGATTCTGGCTTTTAATCCAGTCTGCTATCTGCTTCTGTTTTATGGGAGAGTTCATCCCATTCACATTCACAGTTATAATTACTATTTACTGCCATTTTGTTTTCACCCAGTTATACTTTTCTTTTTCCTTTTCCCTTTCCGTTCTCCTATGTATTTTGTTTCTGAACATCCCCTCCCTGAAACAGCCCTCCCCTTTTGCAGCCCTTCCCCTTTTCTTATATATTTCTTCTTCTACTTCTGTTCTTCCTTCTATTAGCCTCCCTTTTCCCTTTCCACCTTCCTCTCCTACTTCTCTATAGGGTGAGACAAACTTCTCTGCGAAGCTAAATGTGTCTGATATTCTCTCTTTGAGCCAAATCTGATGAGAGTAAGAGTTGCACAATGCTCATCCCCCTCCCTTCTTTCCTTCAATTGTAATATGTCTTTTTGCCTATTCATGAGATATAATTTACCCCATTTTAACTCAATTTTCCTCTTCTAGTAGAATCACCTTTCCTCCTCTAGTTTCTTCTTTATATCATCACAATAAAATCAAATTATACCTATACCTACACCTTCTAAGTATACACATAACAGTGATACAGATCTTAAGAATTAAACATATCATCTACTCCTAAGCTTCTTTACTTTATTAATGTTTTTTATTAAAGCTTTTTATTTTCAAAACATATGTATCGATAATTTTTCAACATTGATCCTTGTATAATCTTGTGTTCCAATTTTTCCTCTCCTTCCACCCACCCTCTCTTCTAGATGGCAAACAATCCAATATATGTTATACATGCTTAAAATATATTAAATCCAATATATGAAACATTTATACAATTCACTTGCTGCGCAAGAAAAGTCAGATCAAAAAGGAAAAATGAATAAGAAAACTAAATGCAAGTGAATGACAACAAAAAGAGTGAAAATGTTATGTTGTGATCCACACTCAATTCCCAATTTCCTCTTTCTGGGTGTAGATTGGTCTTTTCATCACAAGATCAGATAATTGAAACTGGCTTCAATCATCTCATTGTTGGAAACAGCCACATCCATCAGAATTAATCATCATGTAATATTGGATATGTATAATGATCTCCTGGTTCTGCTCATTTCACTTAGCATCAGTTCACAAAAGTCTCTCCAGGCCTCCTGAAAATCATCCTGCTGAATATTTCCTTTTTTTTTTCTTTTTTCTTTTTATAAAAACCAAGGATTTATTTTTATTTTTCTACATTTTTAGAAGCATAACACCAATTTAGGGCTCTGATTCTATGATATGGTCTCCAAAAGATGCCACATCAGCTCAGCTAATTAGGGAATAAAAACAATCAAGCTCAGTAGCCCCAATGATATCAATTGCTGATGGTATACTATTTTCACATTGTGAAATGAACATGATCTTCCAGTTACCAAATATCATCCCAGAATGAATGACTCTTTTCCTATTAGCAGTACCCCCAAAAGGAGACTTAATAGGGAATATGTTTTGAGTTTCTTAGATTTAACACTCACAGACCGGCATAGGCTAATGATGCAGTAAGATTTCTATTGTTCTATCTCAGAGACTCAAAAACATCAGTAATGCAGAATATTTGTATTTCATGAGTCAGAGCCAGCAAATCAATTTCAACTTCTTTTTTAAAAGCTTTTTATTTTCAAAACATATGCATAGATAATTTTTCAACATTGACCCTTGCATAGCCTTGTGTTTCATATTTGCTAATCCTTCCATTAGATGGCAATCAAACTGACATATGTTATACATATTAAAATATATGTTAAAGCCAATATGTGTAAATATATTTATACAATTCTCTTGGTACACAAGAAGAATCAAATCAAAAAGGAAAGAAAATGAATAAGAAAACTAAATGCAATCAAACAACAACAAAAATAGTGAGAATGTTTTGTTGTGATCCATATTCAGTTCCCACACTCCTCTCTCTTGGTGTAGGTGGTTCTCTTCATCACAAGATCATTGGAGCTAGCATCAATCATCTCATTGTTGGAAAGAGTCATGTTCATCAGAATTGATTGTCATATAATCTTGCTGGTGCCATGTACAATGATCTCCTACTTCTGCTCATTTCACTTAGAATGAGTTCATGTAAGTCTCTCCAGGCCTCTTTAAAATCATCCTGATGGTCATTTCTTACAGAATAATAATATTCCATAACATTCATATACCACAACTTATTCAGCCATTTTCCAACTGATGGGCATCCACCTAGTTTCCAGTTTCTTGTCACTACAAAAAGTGCTGCCAAAAATATTTTTGCACATGTGGGTCTGTTTCCTTCCTATAAGATCTCTTTGGGATATAGGCTCAGTAGAAACACTGCTGGATCAAAGGGTATGCACAGTTAGATAACTTTTTGATCATAGTTCTAAATTTCTCTACAGAATGGCTATTTCCTTTCATAGTTCCACCAGCAATGTGTTAGTGTCCCAGTTTTCCCACATTCCCTCCCACATTTATCATTATCTTTCCCTGTAATCTTAGCCAATCTGAGAGGTGTGTAGTGGTATCTCAGAGTTGTCTTAATTTGCATTTCTCTGATCAATAGTGATTTGGAGCACCTTTTCATATGATTAGAAATAGTTTTCATTTCATCATCTAAAATTGTTTATTCATATCCTTTGACTGTGGATTGGAGAATGGCTTGAATTCTTATAAATTTGAGTCAATTCTCTATATATTTTAGAAATGAGGTCTTTATTAGAATCCTTAAATGTAAAAATGTTTTCACAATTAATGCTTCCCTTCTAATCTTGTCTGCATTACTTTTGTTTTTATAAACCCTTTTTAATTTAATATAATCAAAATTATCTATTTGGTGTTCAATTATGAGTTCCAATTCTTTGGTCACTTCCTTCTCCACAGATCTGAGAGGTAAACTATCATGTTTTTCTAATTTGCTTATAATATTACTCTATGTCTAAATCATGAACCTATTTTTACCTTATCTTGGCATATGGTGTTAGGTGTGGACCAATGCCTAGTTTCTTCCATATTAGTTTCCAATTTTCCCAGCAGTTTTTGTCAAATAGTGAGTTCTTATCCCAAAAGCTGGGGTTTTTGGGCTTGTCAAACACTAGTTTAGTATAGTCATTGACTATTTTTTTCCTGTAAACCTAAACTATACCACGGATCAAGTACACTATTTTTTTAGTCAGTACGAAATGGTTCTGATGACTGCTGCTTTATAATATAGTTTTAGGTCTGGCACAGCCAGGCCATCTTCATTGGCATTTATTTTATTATTAACTCCCTTGAAATACTTCACCTTTTGTTCTTCCAGATGAACTTTGTTATTATTATTTTTTTTAGGTCTGTAAAATAATTTCTTGGGAGTTTGATTGATAGGGCACTATATAAGTAGATTAATTTAGGTACTAGTCATTTTTATTATATTTGCTTGGCCTACCCATGAGCACTTGATATTTTTTTAGCTGATTAGATCTCACTTTATTTGTGTGGAAAGCGTTTTGTAATTGTGTTCATATAGTTGCTAATTTTCTCTTGGCAGATAGATTCCCAATTATTTTATACCATTGACAGTTATTTTGAAGGAATTTCTTTTTGTATCTCTTGCTGCTGGACTTTGTTAATAATATATAAAATGCTGATTATTTCTGCGCATTTATTTTGTATCCTGCAACTTTGCTAAAGTTGTGATTTGTTTCTAGTAGTTTTTTTGTTGATTCTCTAGGGTTCTCTAAGTATACCATCATATCATCTGCAAAGAGTGATAATTTGGTTTCCTCATTACCTACTATAATTCCTTTAATTTCTTTTTCTTCTCTCATTGTCAAGGCAAACAGTTCTAATACAATGTTATATAGTAATGGTGATATTGGGTAATCTTGTTTCACCCCTGATCTTATTGAGAATTGTTCTAGTTTGCCCCCATTACATATGATATGTGCTGATTGTTTTAAACAGATACTACTGATCATTTTAAGGAAAAGTTCATTTATTCTATACTTTCTAGTGTTTTTTTTTAAGTAGGAATGGGTGTTGGATTTTCTCAAATGCTTTTTCTGTATCTATTGAGATAATCATATGATTTTTGTTAGTTTGGTTATTGATATAATCAATTATGCTAATACTTTTTCTAATGTTGAACCAGCCCTGCATTCCTGAGAATGACCCACTTGATCATAGTGTATTATCCCAGCGCTGACTTTCTGTAATCTCATTGCAATTCTTGATTTAAGATTTTTGCATCAATATTCATTAGGGAAATTGGTCTATAATTTTCTTTCTCTGTTTTCATCTTACACCATATCTGTATCATAAAAGGATTTTGATAGGGCTCCTTCTTTCCCTATTTTTTCAAATAGTTTAAATAACATTGGAATTAATTATTCTTTAAAATTTTAGTAGAATTCACATATAAATCCACCTGAGTGTGGAGATTTTTTTTTGGGGGGGGAGTTGATTAATAGCTTGTTCTATTTATTTTTTTCTATAATGGGACTATTTAAATAATTTATTTCCTCTTCTGTTAACCTGGGCAATCTATATTTTTATAGATATTCCTCCATTTCACTTAGATTATCAAATTTATTGGCATATAGTTGGGCAAAATAACTCCTAATTATTGTTCTAATTTCCTCTTTATTGGTTAAACCTCCCTTTTCATTTTTGAGAATAACAGTTTGAATTTCTTCTTTCTTTTTTTCCAATTACCTAAAAATTTATCTATTACCTAAAAGTTTATCTATTCTGTTGTTTTTTTCAACCTGTCTCTTAGTTTTATTTATTAATTCACTTGTTTTCTTATTTTCAATTTTATTTATTTTTATTTTCAGAATTTTAAATTTGGTATTTAATCGAGGGTTTTTAATTTGTACTTTTTTTAGTTTTTTTAGTTGTAAACCCAATTCATTGATCTTCTCTTTCTCTATTTTATGCAAATAAGCATCTAGATATATAAAATTTATCCTAATAACTACTTTGACTTCATCCAACACATTTTGGTATGCTGCCTCATTATTATCATTCCCTTTGATGAAGTTATTGTTTGTGTCTATGATTTGTTGTTTCACCCATTCATTCTTTAGGATTAGATTATTTAATTTCCAATTAACTTTTGGTCTATTTTTTGCTGGCCTTTTATTGCATCATGATCTGAAATGAAAATGCATTTATTATTTTTGCTTTTCTGCTTTTGATTTTGAGGTTTTTAATGAACATGGTCAATTTTTTGTATAGGTTCCTTGAACTGCCAAGAAAAAAGTAAACTCATTTCTGTCTCCATTCAATTTTCTTCAAAAATCTATCATACCTAACTTTTCTAACATTCAGTTACCTCCTTAACTTCTTTCTTATTTATTTTGTGGTTTGATTTATCTAGTTCTGAGAGAGCAAGGTTGAGATCCCCCACTAGTATAGTTTTGCTCTCTATTTCTTCTTGCTTCTCTCTTAATTTCTCCTCTAGGAATTTGGATGCTATACCATTTGGTGCATATATGTTTAGTATTGATATTGCTTCATTATTTATGGTACCCTTTAATAACATAGTGTTTTTTTCCTTATCTCTTTTACTTAGATCTCTCTTTGATTATACTTGATTTGAGATCAGGATTGCTACCACTGCTTTTTTTTAAACTCCAGCTGAAGCATAATAGATTCTCCTCCAGCCCTTTACCTTCACTCTGTATATATCACTTTGCTTTAAATGTGTTTCTTTTAAGCAATGTATTGTAGGATTCTGGCTTTTAATCCAATATGCTCTCTACTTCCATTTTATGTTTACAGTTAAAAAAACTTATTCTGTATTTCCTGCTATCTTATTTATCCTAATTTTATGCTTTTCTCTTTCCTTTCCCCTTCTCTCCTCCCCAGTATTTTGTTTTTGATCACCATCTCCCTCAAACAGTCCTTCCCCTTTAGAGCCCCTTCCCATTTCTTACACCTTTCCCTTACTACTCTGGTTTTCCCTTCTTTTAGCTTTCCCCTTTCTTTTCCCTTTCCCCTCCCATTTTCCTTTGAGGCTAAATAAGTTTTTCTATGCAATCAAATATGTCTGCTATTCTCTTTTTGAGTCAAATTTGATGAGGGTAAGATTCACACAATGCTCATCCTTCTCCCTTCTTTCCCTCAAGTATAATAAGTCTTCTTTGCCTTTTTGTGAGATGTAATTTCCATAATTTTCCTTCTTTTCCCTCTTTTCTCAGTACAATACCCTTTCCACCTATAGTTTCTTTTTCATATTACCATAATAAAGCTAATTTATACCTGCACTCTCTAAGTATGCCCAAAACAGAAATATAGTTCTCAAGAGTTCTGTTCTTTCTACCTTTTTATGCTTGAGTTCTGTGCTTGAAGACCTAATTTTTTGTTCCATTCTGGTCTTTTCATCAGAAATAGATGAAATTCCCCTATATCACTGAAAGATAATGCTCATTTTACCTGGATAGCTTATTCTTGACTGTAATCAAAATATCAGATTTCAGGCCCTTTGATCCTTTAAAGTGGAAATTGCTAGGTCCTGGGTAATCCTGATTGTTGCTCCTCAGTATATAAATTGTTTCTTTCTGGCTGCTTGCAATATATTTTTCCTTTGTAGGAAAGTTCTGAAACTTAGCCATGATTGCCCTTGGAGTTTTAATTTTGGGGTCTCTTTCAGGAGGTGATTGGTAAATTCTTTCAATGGCTTTTTTGTTTGTTTGTTTTTTTTTATTAAAGCTTTTTATTTGCAAAACATAAGCATGGGTAATTTTTCAACATTGACCCTTGCAAAGCCTTCTGTTCCTCTCTTCCCCCCCACATGGCAGGTAATCCCATGCATGTTAACTATGCTAAGATATATGTTTATATATATATATATATATCTATATATATATATATATATATATATATGCACACACACACACACATATATATAATAGACATATTTATACAGTTATCTTGCTGTACAAGAAAAATTGGATCTACAAGAAAAAAAAACCTGAGAAGGAAAACAAAATGCAAGCAAACATCAACAGAAAACATGAAAATGTTATGTTGAGCTCCCATAGGCCTCTCTGAGTGTAGATGGCTTTCTTCATCACTCTACAATTGAAACTGGTTTGAAACATCTCATTTTTGAAGAGAGCCATGTCCATCAGAATAGATCATTATATAGTCCTTGTTGTTGTTGTGTATAAGGAGCTCCTGGTTCTGCTCATTTCACTTAGCATCGGTTCATGCAAGTCTCTCCAGGCATCTCTGAAATCATTCTGCTGGTCATTTCTTACAGAATAATAATAGTCCATAACATTTATATACCATAATTTATTCAGCCATTCTCCAACTGATAAGCATCCATTCAGTTTCCCATTTCTAGCCACTACAAAAAGGGCTGCCACTTTCAATGGATTTTTTATCTTCTGATTCTAAGATATCAGGGCAGCTTTCATTAATTATTTCCTGTAAGATAATGTCTATGTTCTTTTTTTTCATCATGGATTTCAGGAAGTCCAATAATCCTTAGGTTATCTCTCTCTTAGATCTATTTTCCAGAGCAGTTGTTTTTCCTAGTAGTTATTCCACATTCCTTTTTGTATTTTTTCATATTTTGGTTTTGTTTGATTGATTTTTGAAATCTTATTGAGTCATTCACTTCCATTTGTTCAATTTTATTTTTAGTTTTTTTTTTTCTTCGTTTATCTTTTTTAGGCCTTTTATATTTGGCCAATTTGATTACTTTGTTCATTACATTTTTTTCTCATATCACAAATTCTGATTTGCAATGAAGTGTGGTATCTTTTTCATATCTATTTTGTAAGAAATTATATGCTTTTTCATTTCTTTGAATCTATTTTGTAGAGAGTTGAGCACTTTTCCCATTTCATGAAATCTATTTTTAAAGTTTTCTTCAGATTATTTCTGTTTTTCCTTTTCCATACCCTCTTGCAAAGATCTCATTTCATTCCCCCATTTTCCTTCTAACGCTCTTTTAAGATCCTTTTTGAAATCTTCCAAGAAAGCCTTGTGAAATGGGGACCAGTTCATAACTCCCTTTGGGACTTCATTTAGAGTTGATTTGCCTTTAGGAACCTCAGTATTTAAGATCAGTTCTCACTCTCAATAAAAGCTGTCTGTGGTGAGACGTCTTTTTGGTTTTTTTTTTTTTTTGCTCGTTGTTTTTAATATTTGAAGTCTGCTCTTAACACAAAGGAGTGCCAACTGCTTTAATTTGCCCTGGGGCAGTTCTGCTAATTGATTTCCAGTGCTGGGTAATCACAGCCAAGTCTCATGTTCTTCCTGGGATCAGCTGTTTACAATTTGCCTTTTATAGTAAGTCTGCCAAATTACCTGTTTGCAACCAGGACAGAGTACACTAAGAGGCTGACAGAAGATTCCCCTCAACACTATGGCTCTCTCCTTGCCCTGGGTTCTCTGTTCTGCTGTCTGGACTCAGCAGAGTGACCCCCTGTCCTTTTGAAATAGATCTGTTCTGAATTTCTTATATGCTATCTTCTTCTGGAAATGTATTGTACTCCAAATATTTGTGGATTCTGTCACTTCATAACCAATTTAGAGGCTTAATCTATTGTTGGTTTGAGAGAAGGTTAGAGGAGGTCACAGAAAGTTATGTTTGCTTTCTTTCATCTGGGCTCCACATCCCCAGCTTTTTAACTTTTAAAAGAAAGTTATTTTTTTTCTTTCATTTTTACCTTTTTATGCTTCTCTTGAGTTCTGTGGTTGAAGATCAAATTTTCTATTCAGCTCTGGATTTTCATCAGAAATAAATGAAATTCATCTGTTTCATTGAATCCCCATTTTCCCCCTGAAAGATAATGCTAAATTTTGCTGGATAATTGATTCTTGGCTGCAATACAAGTTACTTTGCCTTTTGGAATGTCAGATTACATGCCTTTGATCCTTTAAAGTGTAATCTGCTAGATCCTGGGTATCCTGATTGTGATTCCTTGATATTTGAATTGCTTCCTTCTGGCTGGTTGCAATATTTTCCCATTGATTTGATAATTCTGAAATATATCTATGATGTTCCTTGGAGTTTTCATTTTGGGGTCTCTTTCAGGAGGTGATTGGTTAATTCTTTCAATGGCTATTTTACCTTCTTGTTCTAGGACATCAAGGCAGTTTTCATGGATGATTTCTTGAAAGATGATGTCTAGGCTCTCTTTTTTTTTTTTTAGGATCTATTTTCCTAAATCTATTTTCCAGGTCACTTGTTTTTCCAATGAGGTATTTTACTTTTTCTTCTATTTTTTTTTGGTTTTGTTTGACTGGTTTTTGAGATCTTATTGAGTGATTTACTTCTATTTATTCAATTCTAATTATTAGAATTGAACTGTTTTCCTCAGTTATCCTTTTGCATTTGGCCAGTTGAACTTTTAAATGAGGTATTTTGTTCATTTAATTTTTTTTCCATTTCACAAATTTTGTTTTTCAATGAATTGATTTCTTTTCCATATCTATTTTGTAAGGAGTTATAACTTTTTCCATTTCATCAAATATATTTTAAGGATTTTTTTCAGACAATTCCTGTTTTTTTTCTTTACCAAATTCTCTTGCAAACTCTCTTGTTTCCTTCCCTAGTTTTCTTCTAATTGTCTTTTAAAATCCTTTTTAAAATTATTCCAAGAGAGCATTGTGAAATGGGGACCAACTCATATCACCATTTGGTTTTTCATATGAAGATGCTTTGCTTTTTGGATCCTTAAGGCTTGACATCTCTTCTTCTCTTTCTCCATAAACTCTATCTGTGGTCAATTTCAATTCTTTTTTGCTTTTTTGTTCATTTAAAAAAATGAGCCTGCTCTTAGGGCAAAAGGTCAATAGTCACTCTGGGGCCAGTGCTGCTGACTGATTTCTAGTGCTGGGTAGTTGTGGTTAGGTATCACTTTTTTTCAGAAGGTCACTATTTTCCTTTTGTATTTACTTTGGATGTCTCACAGTGAATCTGCAGATCCACTGGCTTGTAACCAGGTCAGGGAAACCTAAAAGTCTCCCAATAGATTCCCCAGTGTGTGGACATTGCAATGTCCTGGCTCCCTGCCCCGGCTCCCTGCACTGCATTTGCACTTGGCAGCCCCGCTCCCTGCATGATTGAAACAGATCTTTTCTGAAGTTATTCCAAAATATCTTCTGCTGGAAGTTTGTTACACCCCAATATTTGTGTATTCTGTCAATTCAAAACTATTTCACAGGCTTGATGGGGTGTTGGTGTGAGGGATACCAAAAGAAACTTAGATAATGACATATTTATCCACCAACATCTTGGCTCTGGTCTTGATTATCTGTATATCTTATTTGGTCAGGCATTCTTACTATACCAATTACTATTTTGATGATATTCTTTTCATTTTATATATTTTAAAAGTTAACAATCAGGTCATATATGTATTTTGATTCTACTGTGGTAAATATATATACTGATGCTGGTCTCAACATAATATCTGTTTTCCAGTTTTCCCAGAAATTCCTGTCAAATAGGGAATTTTTTCCAAAGTAATTTATTTCCTTTGGTTAATTTTTAAGTAATAGGATTTAATTATTTCTGATTTTACCAATCTGTTTGGTTAACATATATATATCTTTATATCTACATTTAGTTATAAGAAGTAGTTTTGGTGATAATAAATTTTTTTTATTAAAAGCTTTTTATTTACAAAACATATGAGTGATTTTTCTACATTGACCTTTGCAAAAACTTTTTTTTCCCAAGCTTTTCCTCTCCTTCCCACAACCCCCGCCCCTAGATGACAGGTAATCTAATACATGCTAAATATGATAAATTATATGACAAATCCAATACATGTATACATATCTATACAGTTATCTTACTGCACAAGAAACATCAGATCTAGAAAGAGAAGAAGAAAAAAACAACCTAAGAAGGGAAACAAAATGCATGGAAATATTCACAGAAAGCGTTAAAATGCTGTGTTGTGGTCCGTACTCAGTTCCCACAGGCCTCTCTCTGGATGTATATGACTATCTTCATCACTGAACAATAGGAACTGGTTTGAATCACATCATTGTTGAAGAGAACCATGTCCATCAGAATTGATCATCGTATAGTCTTGTTGCTGTGTATAATGTTCTCCTGGTTCTGCTGATTTCACTCAGCATCAGTTCATGCAAGTCCCTCCAGGCCTCTCTAAAATTATCCTGCTGGTTGTTTCTTACAAAACAATAATATTCCATAACATTCATATACCATAATTTATTCAGCTATTCTCCAATTGATGGGCATCCTTTCAACTTCCAGGTTCTTGCCACTACAAAAAGGGCTGCCACAAACATTTTTGCACATGTGGGTACCTTTCCCTCCCTTAAAATCTCTTTGGAATATAGGCCCAGTAGAAACACTGCTGGGTCAAATGGCATGCACAGTTTGATAACTTTTTGAGCATAGTTCCAAATTGCTCTCCAGAATGGTTGGATCCGTTCACAGTTCCACAACAATGTATCAGTGTCCCAGTTTTCCCACATCCCCTCCAACAGTTATCATTATCATTTCCTGTCATTTTAGCCAATCTGACAGGTGTGTAGTGGTATCTCAGAGTTGTCTTAATTTGCATTTCTCTGATCAATAGTGATTTGGAGCACCTTTTCATGTGACCAGAAATAGTTTCAATTTCTTCGTCTGAAAATTGTCTGTTCATATCTTTTGACCATTTATCAATTGGAGAATGGCTTGAATTCTTATATATTTGAGTCAATTCTCTATATATTTTAGAAATGAGGCCTTTATCAGAACCTTTGGATGTAAAAATATTTTCCCAGTTTACTGCTACCCTTCTAATCTTGTCTGCATTCATTTTGTTTGTACAAAAAATTTTTTAACTTGATATAGTCGAACTTACATATTTTGTGATTAATGATGACCTCTAGTTCTTCTTTGGTGACAAATTCCTTCCCCCTCCACAGGTCTGAGAGGCAAACCATCCTACATTGTACTAATTTGTTTATAATATCATTCTTTATGCCTAGATCAACCTATCCAAGAGCACTTGATGTTTTTCCAATTGTTTAGATCTGACTTTATTTGTGTGGAGAGTGATTTGTAGTTTTGCTCATATAGATCCTGACTTTCCCTTGGCAGATATATACCCAAATATTTCATACTATCGATAGTTATTTTGAATGGAATTTCTCTTTGTATCTCTTGCTGTTGCATTTTGTTGGTGATATATAAAAATGCTGATGATTTATGTGGATTTTTTCTGTGTCCTGCAACTTTGCTAAAGTTGTGGATTAATTCTAATAGTTTTTTAGTTGATTCTCTAGGGTTCTCTAAGTAGACCATCATATCATCTTCAAAGATAATTTGGTTTCCTCATGACCTACTCTAATTCCTTTAATCTCTTTTTCTTGTCTTATTGCCAAGGCTAGCATTTCTAATACAATATTGAATAGTAATGGTGATAGTGGGCAACCTTGTTTCACCCCTGATCTTATTGGGAATGGTTCCAGTTTATCACCATTACATATGATGCTAGCTGATGGTTTTAAATAGATG
>JAJPUD010015601.1:6037-26971 GCA_023553655.1 Myrmecobius fasciatus | reverse complement strand
CTCATTGCCTGTGGTCCATATGAGGGGCGTCCAGGATGACCAAGTTCTAAGCTCTCCACCTGCTTCGGTGGGATTCTGTTGAAAGGGATTCTGCCAGGGGAATACACTTGGGGTACACCCCCCTAACTCCCCAGGCCGTTTGAGGCCCTTCAGTTAAGCTCAGCCCAGTTTGTTCCAATGGCCAAAATGGTTCCCCTGGGCGTAGGTGTTGCTTGCTCCAGCTTCTCCGAGCCACAAGTGAGAGGTGGGAGAATCAGGTGGACGCCCTCACCCCAGGGAAGCTAGACGCCCAGGGCCCCCAGGGGATAAAGGCTAGAGATGTAACCGAATTCTGGCCTCAGCAGCAGATTGGATGGGGGAGGGGGTGCGGTGGGGGAGGCGGGGAGGAGTTGAAAAACACAAGTTGTCAGCCCAGAGGACCAGGAGGACGGCGGAGTCCCTCCACTAAGGAGAGACCCATGGAGGTGCAGGGGCTTGGGGGGAGACAGCGGAAAGCCCGCTTCCCCCATCAGGACCCCCAGGAGCTTTCCGGCGGGCAGGTAGCAAGGTCTGGGGGCAGCTAGGAGTCGGTCGGGAACTGCTCTGACCTTCAGGCTCCCGGGCCCCGGGCCCAGCTGCAGAGCCTGGGGTCGGGCTTTGGGGCCAGCGCCCTCAGAGTCAGCCGAACCGAAGTCTGGTCTGGTTAAGTGCAGGGCAGAGCGGGTTGGGGACATCAGGGGCCCTTCCTCGGGCCGAGGAGGAGTCAAAGGGGCCCCTTCCGCCCTCCTTCCTCCCTCCCTAACCTGACCGGGGCTGGCTCACGCCTAGCTTCTTCCCCAGTCTCTGCCAGCTCTCTGCCTTTGGCCACACGTCCGCGTACTGGTCAGTACAGGTAGGAGCTGCGTGGGTAGCGGCCCAAGGGGAAGTGGGGAAAGGGGGTGCTCCGGCGAGGGCGGGGGGCGCTTTGGAGCTAGCCTCCTGAAGCCGCCCCTCAGCACCAGGGATAGGGACGTGCCTCCCGGGCAAAGGTGCAAAAGCGAGGGGGAGGAGCGCCCCCTTCTGGAGTCCGCCCACCCCACGCCGCGGTTTTCCCGGCAGCCTTTTCCAGGTGTGGTCTCGGGATGGCCCTAGAAGTCACTGCCAGCTGCCTTCCACCCCTTCAGCTGCCCGCACTTCTGCGGGACTCGGACCAAGCCCGGCAGCGGCCACGCCCTGGGTCGGCCCCGGGCTCAGCTTGCCCCCTCGCCCCCGGCTGGGTCTCCTGTCCCCACGCCGAACTTAAGCCAGCTGTTAAGGCTTGGTTCCTTAGTCCTGGGGATGAGCTAGAAGTAGGTTACCAAATCAAGGAGCAGACTTGTGCTGGAGCTAGCTCCTGCCTCCCAGGGTAGTCTGGGTCTTGTTGATGCTTCAGGAGGGAAGCGACCGCGGCCCCCACTCCTCCTGGGAGTTCCAAGCTCCCCCGATCTCAGCTCCCGGGAGTCCACGCCCGTGGTACAGAGCCCCCGCCTTCACCTCCCGGGGGTCGTAGAACCTTAGTACCACCAGAGCCCCGACTCCACATCCCGGGGACCCCAGACTCTACCATATACCCAGAGCCTCCCCCCCATGGGGGGGGAGGGCGCTGTCCCTGGTCCTTCTGTCCGCCCAGGGCCTCAGCACGTGTCAGACTGTTCTACCAGGTCCCAAGAGTTGGTTGTGGGCCATTCCGAGGGGCTTACAAGTGTGTTCCATGATTCCCGGGTGCTTAGCCTTCCTATTTCCCATTTATCTTCTGGCTGGCTCCATGGCCTCTGGGCCATCTCCCACCATTCTCCATGCTTACATTCACCCTTAGAACTCCCGGGACATCCCCATCTGTCTGGTGGCTCACACTCTGGTTTTGAGCAAGCCCTTTTGAAGGGCTGAGGATTCTCCCTTTCTCTGTCTCTCCTTCCCTCCCTCCTTTCTCCCTTCCCTCTCTTTCTTGCTCTCACCCCCACCTCACCCCTCCTAGTTTTCTCCTCTGGGACCAAACGTGAAAAGTTTTCCCTTCTCTCACTCTGATTGCCATCAGACTCTTCTCCAGACTAAACCTTCCCACTTCTCCCATTTAGCCTCATATAACATGGTTTCTAGGTCCTCTGGGGACCTCCGTGTCCTTTTCTTGATTTTCAGGGCCTCCATAGCTCTGTTGTCCAGAGCTATGCACAGTGCTCCCGGTGTGGCCGAGCCAGGACACCAGGCATGGGGGCCATGTGGTCCCTGTTCCTCTCTAAATATACCCCAAGAGCCTACAAGATGGCTGGGGTGCCACATCAGATTACTGATTCATACTGAGTTTGCAATCCAGTCTAACACTGAGCTTCTCCCCAGAAAGGGATTTCTGGAACCCTGATAATAAGATTGACAACATGTGGCCCTCTCCCTCTGCTCTGGAGTTTTCCCAGTCCTTTCCAGGGTGGGGATGGGAGGGAAGACCAGGCTGCCTCAGGGCTTGACGTTGGACAAGTCAAGCAGGACTTAGCAGGCTGCTTGGCCCATAGGAAGCGCTTCACAAATGTTTTTTGAGTGGCTGGCTGATTGTCTGGGTGAAAGAGTCTAGGGACTGAAGCTCTAGAAGTAGGAGGCGGATGGTGTAGGTGGTCTTGGTGCAAGATGGAAACCTCGGGGACCCTGATCCAGCCTCCCTGGATAAATGGACTGACAATCTAAAATGCTTTTAGCTTCATTTTCCCAGGATCAGCGCAAGTTTAGCCCCTAGGAAAGGCTCATTGATTGGACCAGGGTTGGAACTTTTGGGGAGGAAAGGAAGAGGAAAGAACAGCGTCCTCTCCCCATTCTTGGTTGCCATTGCCATCCAGTCTCACTCACTCTCTCCCTCCTTCTATACAGGTGGCAAGAGCAGAAGCATCATGTTGGCTGTGTACTTTGACGAACCCGGGGATCCCAGCAACCTTTACCTGAAAAGGTGGTCAAACCTGAGCCCGGACCAGGAGAAGTCCTTCTGAAGGTGGCTGCCAGTGCCCTGAACAGGGCAGATGTGCTGCAGGTAAGATGGCGCCCTGCCCAGCACAGAGACAAATGATTTTGTTCTCACACTTCCCAATCCGTGGTCACCTTGTAAGGTGGCGGGGTTAGGAGGTTTTTTTAACCTGTGCATTTCCTAGTGAGAGGGAGGGGTTTAGTCAGGGTCACATCCTAAGTGACAGGCCTTCTGAGGCCAAATTGAGCCCTCTTGTCCCACCATTCTTAGCCGGGGTGCCAGGTCAGGACCTCTTGCTCACCTTCCTATCATCAGGAGGCCCAGACTCACTCGGGGCCTACCCATAAAATGAAAGGTTTGGACTCAGCTGGTACTTTGAGAAGTCCCTGTCCCTTCTTGTCTCTTCTCTGACTTGGTCCTCTGGTGCTTTGGCACCCTCTCTCCATAGCGCTGTGGCCAGTACCACCCCCCCGAGGGAGCCAGCAACATCCTGGGCCTGGAGGTGTCTGGTCACGTGGCCAAAACTGGTCCGAGCTGCCAGGGGCCATGGAAAGAAGGACAACCAGTGATGGCTCTGCTTTCAGGGGGTGGCCAGGCAGAGTACGCCATGGTCCCTGAAGGTTACCTCATGACTATTCCTAATGGACCGAGTCTCATCCAGGCAGCCGCCATACCTGTGGCCTGGCTCACGGCCTTCCAGTTGCTCCACCTTGTAGGTGAGGAAGCAAGGTTGGGTTTCTACATCCCCTTCTCATGTGTCTGGGGCCAGAGCTCTGGGTACCTACAAACTCTGTGAGCCTTGGGATCCTCCTCACCCCATTCCTAGCCCTTTGTTAAGTGACCTTATTGCTGAGCTGTTTGGGAATGAACATTGTGATTAGCTCCTGGAAAGGAGGGCTGTGTGAGAGTGGAACTCCTGAGGCAGAGCAGCCTGGGATTCTGGGCCAGGACCGAGCTGCTGATCTCTGCCTGTGCCAGGTGGGAGTTAGGCTTCCCGGGGACATCACTAAGGATGCCTCAGGATAGAGAAGGGGAGGAGGAAGGGCTGAGGGAGTTTCCTGGAGGAGATGGGACCAGAATTTGGAGGGTATACAATGACTAAGGGAGCACAAAACCAGAGAGGAGCCCCATCTGACCGGCCTAGAGGAGGACTCATGCTGGGGAGTTGTATGTTGGGGCCAGGAGTGGGGAGATGGAAACCTCACACAATGGGATGAAACAGCAGTGAAGAGCCTCCCCCAGGGCCCACAGGATGTCACTGGCAGTTTGAGGGAGAAAACCAGGAATTGAGCAGCTTTGCCTTTTGTTTGTTGTGACTCACCCTCCCTTCCTGCATCCCCTTCCTCAGGCAGCTGTAAAAAGCCTGAGCCAATGCTGTTTTTGTCCCCCTTTGCTTTCCTGCTCACCTCCCACTCATCTCAAGCTCCAGCACCTTTCACATCATGCTGTGCTCTTGAATTCATCTCATTGAGAGTAATTTCAGGTCCCTCATTTATCCAGTATTTCCCATGACTTTCCAGACATCTCACCCATCATGCAGTGAGGCTCTGCTGGCCAGCACAGGGCTTTGAGGGGCTAGGTCTGTGCACAGGTTGTTTTCTCCCTCCTCTCTCCTTTTAAAAACCTGATTTGCAAGCTATGGGGCAAATTCATGCTTCTCCTACTCCATCCCTGGCTGGGAGTTTGGAAACCCTCTAGGTTGGCTCATGGTCTGGAAATGCCAGTCCCCTCCTCAGCTGCCCTCTTCTTGACCAGCTGTTCTCTTCCCAAGTCTTCCCTTTTCTTCCAACTCACTGCCTTCAATGGGTAATAGTAACAAAATCACTTGTACCTCTCCTACCATGGGAGTGTTCCTCCTTGTTAGCTTCCCTATAGTGCTGGTGCCCCCTTGGTGCCCACTAATCACCAGATATAGTACTCATCTCTTTTACCAGCTTTTTTTTTTTTATGTGATGACTCAGATCCATGCTCAAGACTTGATGGAGATACTGCAGTGGCTAGAGCACCGGCTCTGGAGTCGGGAAAACCCAAGTTCAAATCCAGTTTCAGGCATTTCCTAGCTGTGTGGCCCTGGACAAGTGAATGGCTATCACCATAGCTTCCCTTTTGTTGGTGGGACAGCATGTATCTAAATGGGGAGAGGCTCCCTAACCCTGAGGTTGATGCCTTGTTTCCCAAGACTCTGACTCTGCCAGAACGAATGAGGAGTGAGCTGAAAAAGAATCATTGAAGGAGAATTCAGAGGGTAGCAGCAGGGGCCTCAGTGCTACCTTGGAGATGCAAGCAGTGTGTGGGGGTCCTGATGGCATCTGCTCCCCGGGTTCTGATTTTCAGGCCAAGTGAAGGCTGGGGAGAAGGTGCTGATTACATGCAGGATCCAGTGGCGTGGGCACAGCTGCTGTGCAGCTGGTCCGCCAGGCTGGCACCATTCCTTTGATCACTGCTGGGGCCCAGGACAAAATTGAGGCAGTGAAAAAGCTTGGGGCTGCTGCGGGATTCCACTACAAGGAAGAGGATTTTTCAGCTGCCACACTGGAGTTTACTAAAGGTAAAAAGGTCCCAAGCAATCTGAGAGAAAGCTGCTCCCCCTGCACCAGCCGCTGCCTGGGGCCAAGCATCCTTTTAGCCAGCAGCTTCATCCCAAGTCTGGACGATCACCCTGTGACTTCCCTCCAGGTGCCAGAGCCAATGTCCTTCTGGACTGTGTCAGTGGGTCCTGCTGGGAAAAGAACGTGGCTTGCCTGGCCCTGGATGGTTGATGGGTGCTATATGGCCTGCTAGGTGGGGTAGAGGTCCATGGGGAGTTTCTCTCCAAGCTCCTGGCTAAGGGAGGGAACCTCTTCATGAGTCTGCTGAGATCCCGGGACAAGAAGGCAAGGTGCCCTTCTGGTCACCCACTGGGCCCTCCAGAAGAGACTCTGGGCTAGGCAAGAGAGAATCTGCAAGACTGGGGAGGGTCCCTTAGGTGCCTCTCTGTCCTACTGGACTAAGGAAGTGGGGGTCCAAAGCCTTGTGTTCTCAGAGGATGCCTGGAATCGATGTGCTTTATGCCCCCCAAGCTTCCGGCCAGCCTGTTATAGAGTTAAGGGTCAGGGATTTGTAGGGAGCCCTTGAGGTGCAAGCTCAGAGGCCTAGAGGGAGCTGACTAGAACTTGGAGGGGTTATGGTCTCTAGGGATCCTCTCAGAGCCAGTGGTACCAACTTGGCTGGGGGTGCTTTGTAGGAAGGTGGGGGGGTGTAAAAGGGCATCTGCAGGCAGCTGATCAGGGCAGAGGTTTGCTGGCACCATGTAAACCGGGCAAGGTGCCCACTGTCATTAGATTTGAAGTTGGTGCTTTCAAAGGATTTCGCTTGTCTCCAGAACAGCTGGGGAATGGAGGGAGAATGGTGGTGGCCTGTGATGCCCCCTTTGATCTCCAAGGCCTCAGTGATCTGGAGCAGCTTAGGCCTGGCTCTAGGTCACCAGGCTCTTGCAGGGGGTTTGGCCAATGGGGAAGCCATAGGTGGAAAAACGGAGACCTCAAGTAATGCCACGTTTTCGTGTTTTTTGCCCCTCAGTACAAAGCAGAGCTGGTGTCCACCTTCACCCAGCAGATCCTGCCTCACTTTGCCCAGGAAAAGCCCGGGGCACTGAAGCCTGTAGTGGACAGTGTCTACCCCCTGAAGCAGGTGGCAGAAGCCCACGAGTACATGGAGCAGAACAAGAAACTGGGCAAGATAGTTCTGGAGGTGGCTTCTGGGCTTGGGGCACAATAAACAATCTTGATCCCCTCAAAAGCAGTCTGGCTAGTTCTCATCCTCCAAAAGCTCCTTAGAGAGTGGGGTAGGGTGCTGCTACCCTTCTAGAGGGCAAAACTAGCACCAAAGGGGAGAGGAAGAGGAGGGCAGGGATGCTCCCAGTGTACTTAAGGGGAAGGGAAGGGGGAGCAGGAATTTTTCAGTGTACCTGAGGAGGAAGAGGGAGGGTAAGGAATCCTTCCAGTATACTTGGGGGGGAAGGAAGAGGAGGGCTCAAGGATCCTTCCAGTGTACCTGGGAGGAGGGAGAGGGAGGGTCAGGGATCCTTCCAGTGTACTTGGGGGGAAAGGGTGGGGCAAGAATCCTTCCAGTGTACCTGAAGGGGAGGAGTGGAGCAAGGCCCCTTCCAGTGATTCTAGGAGGGGGTCATAGTGGGACGTGGGTGGCTCTTTTGCTTCTCACGAGGGCAAGGCCAGTATGGGGGGTGGGGGTGGAGGATCTTAGGGCGACTCCCCCAGTGCCCAGGACACTTGGGCCCCGGAGGCTTCGTTTCCAGTGGGGCTAGGCCAGAGCTCCGCTAAAAGTGGATACAAAGTGATACAAAGAGATAGAGATACAAAGTAATCTCTGGCCGGGATGGGGGGGGGGCCCTCTCCCATGCAGGAACTTCCAGCCTCAGGGCAGGCCTTCCCCTCGTGCCAATGGGCACTGCCCGGCTCCATGAGGCCCCCAGGAGCCCTTCGTCCCCTAGACCCAATTCCCATTTTTTTCCAGTCGTCTCCCGCAGCACTTTCTTTCCGGCCCCGCACAAGTTTGCCCTTCCCGAGCCTCTGCACCTCACCACACTCGGTCCCGCAGCTCCCTCCCTCACATTATCGCCCTAGAGGAGCTGGGTGGGGTAGGTGGGGCGGAGTCCGAGGGAAAGCGAGGGGGGGGGCGGGCTCTCTCCAGCGCGTGCGTCTAGTCGGCTCCGTGGGGAGGCGGGACTTCCGGCGAGTTTTGTGCTTCCGTAGGCCGGACAGAAACCGGAAGTTCTGTTAGTTCTCGGCGCGTCCGCCTTGAGGAAGAGAAAGAAGCCAGTGCAGGCGGGCCCGGATCCCGGCCCCCGGCCCTCACGAACCCCGCTCCCGCTCCCGGCTTCGGCCCCAGTGCGCCCCAACCGTCACCATGGCGATGCAAGCGGCCAAACGCGCGAATGTGAGTGCGCCCCTCCCCCTCCCGTGTGTTTGGCTTCAGGGCCCCGCGCCGGGCAGCCACTGAGGGCCACCTCTGTCTCCCTCCCCCAGATCCGGCTCCCGCCCGAGGTGAACCGCATCCTCTACATCCGCAACCTTCCCTACAAGATCACGGCCGAGGAGATGTACGACATCTTCGGCAAATACGGGCCCATCCGCCAGATCCGCGTGTGAGTGTCCGTCCCAACCCCTAGGGTCGATGCGGGGTGGGGAGCTCCCTACCGGGAGGAAGGGGTGGAGGAGAGGCCCGAGGGGGGCGGGGCTGCGGGCCCTTCCTGCTCGGATCCCGTGGGATGGGGAGCTCACCCCCGCCTTGGCCCGTGGAAGGGGAGGGCGGGGCGGGCTGCGCACTTGGATCCCAGTCACCTTGGGGAGCTCACTACCGGGAGGAGGGCGGGGGACCGAGGAGGAGGAGGAGGGGGGCTGGAAAGGGGGGCTTCTCCATGCTCTGTCCCCCTCCTCCAGCGGGAACACCCCAGAAACCCGGGGCACAGCCTATGTGGTCTACGAGGATATCTTTGACGCCAAGAACGCCTGTGACCACCTGTCCGGCTTCAACGTGTGCAACCGCTATCTCGTGGTGCTCTACTACAACGCCAACCGGGTCAGTGCTCTCCTGTGCTGCTGCTGGGAGGAGGGAAGGGGGAGCGCGCCTGGGCTGGAAGGAGGGGAGAGGGGGCTGGAAGGAGGGGAGAGGGGGCTGGGGGGAGGGGGAGGGCACACCTGGGGGGGTCAGGGGGCTCACACCTGTCTTTTTCCAGGCTTTCCAGAAGATGGACACCAAGAAGAAGGAGGAGCAGCTGAAGCTGCTGAAAGAGAAATACGGCATCAACACGGACCCCCCCAAATGAGGGTCTATCCTCTGGAGCCACCAGAGCCTTAATGGGCTTAGGAAATTTTGGCTTTTGACTCCTCTCTTCCTATGGCCTTCTGGATGACCTTGACCCACCCAGCCTGGTGACTCTCATTTGGACACTTGTGGCCGGCTGTGCTGGGCCAGCGGCTCAGTGACTGGACCCCAAGGGGCCTGGCGCAGAACATTCTCATGTCTGTCTGGTGTTTCCAAAGTTGCTCGTTGTTCCCTGGTGCAGAAGAGGGGTTAGCAAATAAAGGTGTGGGCATGGCTCTGGGCAGTCTCTGTTGCTCAGTACTGCCTGTGGTGCCATTTCCCATGCCCTGCCCTGGGCACCAGGCTGGGCCGCCACAAGCCTCCCTGGAAATTTGCTCCTCTGTGAAATGGGGAGTGACAGCATGGCCGATCTCTCTGCTCCTGGACTGTGACCATCCCTGCCTGGGTCTTGCCTTTGTTTTCCCATCCCCACCCCACCCCCAAGTGCCTCTTAGTTGATAGAGGGCTGGCTCTGTGAGGGCAGCACTTGCCAGTGGTGGGTGGCATCTGCCCCCAGTTCATCTTCCAAAGGGTCCCTTATCCCATTACCACTCAACAGGAAGGGGCTGGATTCCCAGAAGAGGGGTCCCCTTAACTGAGGCATGGTCCAGCCCAGGGGCTGAGACACCCTTCTTGAAGGAATCTGGTCTCCAGTCACAGCCAGGTACCTTTTTAGTCACCAGCGTGGCCCAGGCCTGCCAAGGAAGTGAGTAGTCGTGTTTTGGGCTCCAAGAACAAGCAGGGGAAAATGGAGCAAACTGGGTGCAGAAGCAGGACTTGGGAGGGCAGCCTTGGCAGAGCTGAAATGCTGCTGCTGCTCCGCCATGCCCCAGGCACTTTCCTTCCAGAATGACCTTTGGCGGCTGCCCACCAGTGGCCTGAGCTGTGAATGCAGTGATTCCTTCCCCCTTGACCAGCGGATCTGACCCCTTTCCTTCCTGAAAGGACTTGGGAGATGGGAGGGGCTGTTTCTTTGTATCCCCAGCAGTTAATGTTGTACCTGAAAACAGGCGTTTAATAAATTTCCGGAACTGAACGCTGGCTGGACCGGGGCTTGAACTTTCCCGCTCACACCCTTTTGTGCCCAAGGAAATTTGATGTGACCCCGGGCACACAGGTACACAAACTAAGACAGCCAAGGTTCCCCTCCTTCCCCTTGTCTCCAGCTAGTTTTGATTAGCCTGGCTCTGCCCCCTCGCCCACCTGATGGGCAGCCAAGGCTTGAATTCTCAGGCCCTCCCGAATGGCTGCCCAGGCTAGGGGATGATCTCCGAGGCCTGGACCACCCCCCCACTTTAGGTTCCAGACCGAGCACACCCAAGAGGGGCTGTGGAGCGGCTGGACCCTAGCCCGGAGCCTGGCTCCCAGCAGAGGCTTCATAAGGGCTTGGGGTCTGGAGGCCTGCGTCCACCCAGTCCCACCCCCTACGAGCCCCTGTTGCGGCGCGTGGCGCCCCTTGCTCTGCCAAGGACAGACCTCACTGGTTCTGCCTGGGCGGCCCTCTCCTTGCTCCCAGCGGGGAGTCAGCCGTTCTCGGGTTCCCGCGCTTCTCAAACCGCCCCGAGCAAACGCTGCCCCGGTGACAATTGTACTGCCCGGATGGTGCCGACAACCACGGCCACGAGCATTTATTAAGCGCCTCCTGGGTGTCCGGGGTGAGCCTTGAAAACTTCCTCGGGCAGCGCGAACACAAACACGAGGAATCGTGTCGGTGGCGGCCCTGATTTCCTTCCCTTCTGCCCCCCCCACTTCATTTACAAACTGGGAAACCAAGGCTGAAGGGGACTGCCTTTCCGGTTCTATCTGCGCATGCGCCTAGTAAAGAGGAACGGGACCTTAGGAGAACCTTCTCGCGCGTCGTCTTTGCGTCATTTCCGGGGCGACGCCGGGAAACGGAAATGGTTGCTGTTTATAGGCACGAGATCTGAGGTCAAACTCTCCCGTAGTCGGAGGCTCCCCCCGTCCCGCCAAGTTTGGGCCCAACTGCGGAGACGCGCCCAGAGAGTTGGTAGAAGTAAGCTAAGCGGACACAGACCCATTAGCGCCCACTGGTAAGTGAGGCGACGATACGTGGCGTCACTTCCGGGGTCGGGGTGCTTTGCGTCGCTTCCGGCGTCTTAGGGCGGAGCTTCGAGGAAAGCTCGGAGGCGGTGGCCGTTGTGGCTCCACGCTGTGGAACGCCTCTATCGGCTTTTGTGCTCGTGGCGAGACGCCCCGGAGAGAGGCGGGAGCTTCAGGCCTCTGCTTGCGGACTCTCCAGTGGCCTTGGGGCGGCGGCAGGCCTGGGCATTAAGGTCCTTCCTTAGGCCTCGGCACTGCCCTCTGTAGAATGGGGAGTCAGGCTGGTCCGCTCGCAGACATTGATTAAGTGCCTGCTGTGTGCTGGGCTGCGCCCGGCCACGTCCTGGTGCTCCAAGCAAGGATTTGGGGTTGGGGCCCTAGACTCTGAGCCTCCCGAGGACGGTGCCGCTTGTTCCCCCCGTCCTCCGCACGCGCATGCGCACCTTTCCGAGCAAGAAAAAAGGCGCCAACTTGGCCCCTGCCACTAGGAAGGCAAGGCCGAATGAGGCTGTGCCCGGTGGTCGGCCCCGGGCTGGGCCGCCCTCCAGTTTCAGGTTCCATCGGGGCCGCTTTCCTGCTCTACCCGATCTTTCCACCAACCAGCTACTTGGCTCCATCTAACAGGCATCCGGGCCCCCCATTCACAATGGACCCCACCTGGATTTTAGGCCAGAGTTCGGAGTTTGAATCTCGTGCTCTATACTCTTTACACGGAGTATCGCAAGTCAGTGTAGACAAGAGTTTAGGCCCAGGATAATTCAGGAGAGGGAGAATGGGAAAACTTTGGGCTTCAGGGACCCCCTGCTACTAAGGTGGTTTTTGGAAAATGATCGCAGAGTGGCGCGTGGCCCAAGGGAGCAGGCTGTAATCTTTAGTCCCTAAGGAGGAACTTGGGAGGCAAAGATATCAGGGAAATGGAGGGGGACTGGCCCTAGACTGTCCAGCTGGTGTCCAGGACCCTCTAGGTCAAAAGTGTGAAAGGACACGTGGAGCAGGAAGGGCAGGAGCATTTATATTGTGCCTGCTGTGTGTTCGGTACTGGGCTAAGCTCTTTACAAAGAGAATCTCATTTGACCCTCACAACAGCATGTGAGTAAGTGAGTGCAGCCAGCCACATCTTACAGTTGAGGAAACTGAGGCAGGCAGCCGTGAGTGACTTGCCCAGGGTCACAGCTGAGCAGCTTCTGAGGCTGCTTTGTGCCCTGCTCTTCCTGACTCCAATCTGGCCACCCAGGGGCCTGATGGGCAGCCTGGACTGGCTGGCTCCTAGAAGAGCCCCGCTGTAGTATTGGATCCTCTCATGCAGGCGCTGGGGGCCATGTCTGGGGGCTTCCCTGCCAGCTGAAAGGCCTGGGATGCTGGGAATGAGAGAAGATGCAGCCCCCCCTCGTCTGGGTGGGCACTCACATTGGAGTCCTGCCCTCGTGGCCTGCTCTGGCCTTCGAGGCCTTTGTAGCCTTCCCCTCACTTTGATCCTGATGCCTTCCTGCCCCACCCCAACAAGACCCTCCATTTCTCAGCCTGAGCTGTGGCTCTGCTGTGAGGCTGGATCCCTCTCCCCCCAACTAAACCCTTCCTCCTATGGGAAGCTTTCCTCATCATTACAATGTCTTTTCTCTGTTCATCATTTCCCCTTGATGCTGGATTTGTTTGTGAGTCCACTGGGTGAATTTCTTGAGGGTGGGGACTGTCTTCTCCCTCTGGGTATGTCTGGCAGTGCCCAGCGTGCAGTGGGTGCTTAGTAAATGTCTATCGGCTGGATCCCGGCCAGGCAAGGGCTTCATCCTGGGGAGCGGGTGTTGAGGTCTCGGCCTTCAGCCAGGAGAATCCAGATCGTTGCTGAGACCCTTGCTTGGGGGGCTTTCTTCTTTTTCAGCCTTAGAAAGGGTGAGGGCCCATAGCCTGGTGAGAGTTGTCCCCCAGCCCCCTCCCGGTGGCCCTGTGGCTGACCTCCCCTCCTCCCCGCCTTCCCTCAGAGTTGTGAGATCTGGCCTCGTATAGAACCTTTATTTTGCATACATCTTAATTCCAGGTTAGCAGCGAGGATGAGGCAGGATCGCCGGCAGGTGGGTGGGCTCAGGCCTGGTTGAGGACTGGCAGCTCCTGGGCTCAGTGGACAAGTAAGGCAGTGCAGACTTTTTGCTTCATAAATAAAAGCGCCGCCGCGTGCGCGTGGGGGGGGGGGCAGGGCGGGGCTGGGGATACATGCAAGTTAGAGGAGAGGTCCCATTTGAGAACGTTCCTGACGGGGATCTCCTCAAAGCCAAGAAGCTTGTCAGCACAGAACTGGACGCGTGCACATGCACACACACGGGTGTGATGAAGACGGGCCTCCCTGGGATGAGAGCTTGGAATGGGAAGCTGGGGACCCCGGGGGAGAAGGGGGGTGGTGTATGAACAGCAGCAGCAGCAGCAGATGGCCTCAGCCGGCACCCCTGAGCGCTCACTCTAACCTGAGCAGCTCCACGTCGAAGATGAGGGTGGCGTTGGCAGGGATGACTCCCGGGTGCCCCGTGGCTCCGTACGCCACGTCAGGGGTGCAGGTCAGCTTCGCCCTCTGACCCAGGCTCATCTGATGGACGATGAGGGAGAGGAAGAAGTCGCATGACTGAAGGATCCATCAGTCAGGGCCGTGTGTGGATGGGGGGTGGGGGGGGTGAGGGGCCCCTCGGAGGCCATCCAAGTGCTCAGTTTTCCATATTTATGGAGTTCTTCCCTCCTCAGCATACTGACTAATTTACTTCACCAGAGTGGGGGGTCAGAGCCGCCCACAGCCAGGGTGGGCACCCAGAGGTGCCCCCCGTGTTCCCCTGAGGCTGTTAGCCGTGCCAACTTGGCTGCCTTGTGCTTTCATTCCCTCCTGAGCCCCTCTCCTCCAGAACAGCTGCCGGTCGAGTTTGTGAGCACCCCAAAGACAGAGTGAGGGGACAGGGTCTTGGATCCAGTGTGTGCCTGGGTCTGAAGGCCTTGGGAGCCCAAGCTGCTACAGGAGGAAGATCGTTACTGCATTTTTAAGTAAGGGGAGGGGAGAGAGTGAAGAGCAGGTGGCAGTCATCACATCATCCCCTGGCTTGGGCGCCTTACCTGGGCAGTGCCTTCTTCAAAGCCTTTGATCACTTCTTGCCTGCCAATCTTGAACCTGAAAGGCTTGTTTCTGTCTCTAGAGGAATCGAACTTCTTCCCGTTTTGGAGCATCCCTGCCAAGACATCAGATTAGTGTCAGCCCTGTGGCCCCTCCCCTTCCTCTGCTCTACTCTTCCTCCCCGTTCTTGGTGGAGGAAGTGATGGCCACTTCCAAGACCAGAGTCATCGGGGAGGTCAAAAGATCCTTGCGTTTGATCCCCTACCCGAGGCAGTTAGCTCCTACAGCCTGGACTCGAACTGCTCGGGGTGAGTAAGACTGGAGCCCCCTCTACCTCCCTAGGGTGGGTGATGGCGGCTCCCTGAGGGCCTCCGGTCATTCCTCACTGTGAATGAGACCCAGGAGAGTTCAGGTAGACAAGTGGTCACAACCACTCTGGCTGAAGTGGATCCGCTCTTTGGGCTCCTTGTGCACGGGAATATACGAGCAGGCAAAAGCAATCTGAATGGACGGGGTCGGAGGCTTATGGGCACTCCTGCATAGATCTCGTGAACGCTTTCACCAGGAAGAGTTTGAGGCCTTGGACACGGACTTCGGAACACCACGAAAAATTACACTGGCTTTTTTTCTGAACAGACGGGAAACCACTAGCCGATAGTTTGTCCGAAAAGGATCTGTGGGTCTGTGTAGACACAAACTCAGCAATATGATTTGGCAGCCCAAAGACAAATGCCATCTGGCTGCCTTCATAGACAGGCAGTGTTGAGGACCGGGCAGGGAAGGAGCTGTTGGTGCCCGGGTCAGACCCCTGAGCTCAGTTTGATAAGCAGCCCGGAGGAGATGACCATGACCCAGCAGAATGAGCTGATGGATCTGGACAGGAGCACCGCGACTGGAGCCAGCCCTGGCCAAGCTTAGGACCAGAAGCCTTGGTCTGGCAGGAAACTTATGCCAGGGGGAAATTACTCCAAATGTGCCCCCTTCCCACGGCTGGTGGCCTTTCCCCAGGAGCAGGACGTTGTTCAGCTCCGGGATGGCTGCCTGGTGGCAGTGGGAGGAATCGGGGCACAGAAAAAATGAAAAATATCAAATGGAGCAACTGTGACCCCGGAAGGTGGGCCCAATTTCCCGGCAGGGAATCCACGGGGTAGGACACCCCCCCCCCCAAATCATTTGTTTTTCCTCTTCATGCCTTGGAATCCTGCAGGTGACTGAAAAGTGGCCACTACGAGGTGCTTCATCGTCCTCGTGGGTCGTCCCCAACCCTCGATTTGGCAGAGGAAAGAGAAATCTTGTGCACAAAAGAGCCCTGGAGAGGACAGCGGTTTACACACTGATGGAAAATCCAAGAGGTCGGAGGTCCCGCGTTGCCCGCTTAACAAAAGCCACTTCTTCGACCCTCATGTTGCCGTGTGGCCTAGGGTCATGGAATGGGATTTCCAAAGAAGCAACACTCTCTGGGACCCGGAGGACCACGGTGCAGGTGATGGGCACCCAAGAGCTGTCAGAGCTATGTGGTAGGTCTCCACGTGCCCCAGGAGGCACCCTGGATTAATGGAAGAGTCCTGGCTTTGGAAGTCGGAGCATCCCCCAGAGGGAGTGAGGCGGGATGAACCCTTGGGCTTCCAGGCTGCCCAAGCCATACGGGGAAATGGGGGAGGTCCTGGGGCAGGCTCTGTGCACCCCAGTGCCCACTTGGGGGAAGGTCATGCAGGGCCCCCTCCCCCCAGGCCACTGGGATTTGTCCCCTTGACTCTCCCCAACTTCCACCTCCAGGCTCAGAACCTTGGCATCTTCTTTGCCCCCCCTTTCCTCGACACTTGTGCTGTGACCCCTAGTTCAGCCCCTCCTGGCCCATCCTTGGTCCTTCCTAAGGTCAGTGTCTCTTCACCTTGGCCTGCTCAGCTGAGCCCCACAGTCCCCTCCCGGGCATCGACTGCCCTGGGAGGGGGGTACTTTAGGCAGGGGAGAGTGTGGGATAAAGCCAGAAAGGAAGCTGGCTCCTCTGAAGCTGGGAAGCCAGGGTTTTCACACCCTGCCTGGCGCCTTGCAGGTGGAAGCATCTGGCTGGCTGACTTGTCTCCTCAGCGCTGCCCTCAGAGCCTGGCACTTAGTTTAAGGTCACCCTACAAGTCCCACAAGGTGTTATCACAGGTTGTCACAAGGGGCTTACTCATTTCCCCATCCCAGGCTGCTGCTGCTGGCTTCTGCTGTGAACAAGACCAAGGGGAGCCAATGGGCCTTCCAGAGTCAGAAGGGCTCCCTTTCCTTGGTCACCTCCTGGGAAGTAGAGACCCCAGGGCCATGGTGACAGGACCCAGAGCTGACCCTGCCTTCCCACTTTGCCAGCTCTTTGACTTGTGGGTCTGTTTCTGAGGCCTGGGCAGGCACCCGAATGGTGAACACTGGCCTTCCAGGGCAGGCTCTGAGGCCCAGGGGGCAGCAGGAGGTTGGGGAATGGAGCGTGACCCACGGGGGCTTTTCGTCATCATTTTGGGGTGATGTGCTTACACTCTGGGTCTCCTAAGGCCGATGTGTCTTGGCTTCCCAGGGATGAGGCTGCTTGAACCCTTGGACTATAGACCAATGATAAGAGCAGCTCTTGTGGGAGATGGAGTCAGCTGGGTGCCCGTGGGCAGGGGCAGAGCCATGACAAATGGCAAGTATGAGGGCAGTGATGCAGAATGCCACCAGCAGAACTGGGGGGGGCTTGGGCACCCCCAAAATACAAGAGCAGACAGCCTGAAAAGGTGGCAGGAGTCAAATAAAGGCACTGAATGTTGGCCCCAGGAGACAAAAGCCCCTCTTTCTCCCTCAGTTTCCTCTCCTGTGCAGCCTGGGGGAGGGGGAGGTGCTTCCTGCCTGTTCACTCCCTTCCCCTTGGCACCTTCCGCCAAGGTCAGCAGTTTGCAGAGCTGGCAAGAGTGGCTGCTTTTCCCTTCCCCTCCTCAGAGACCCTGGTGGTCTCGCTTCCACCTCATTGCCCCGAAGCTGCTCTGTAAAGCTGCCCACCGCTCAGTCTCCCTGCCCCTCTCCAGCCTCCTCTTCTTCCATACTTCTAAGTTTCCAGGCTGGACCCTCTTCCAGGTCGGGCGGTTAACCATGGGGGCTCCTCGGGACTCTTCTCAGCACATGGGACCCCATCAGCTCCCATGCCCCCAGTCTCTGCCCCCTCCAAGCTCTAAGAGGGGAAGTCTCGGGGACATTTCAGATTCGGCCTGTCCCCAAATCCATTGGTATCTGAGGCAGGAGCAGGGACAGGGAGAGATCCGGGACCGTCTGTGGCTCCATCGGCCCCCACAAAAAAGTGCTCAGTCTCTGGTGCCCTGAAATGAGCCCGTGAGGCCCTCGGACCCGGCCCTGGGCGCAGAATTTGGCCCAGTGGACCCCAATGCCTGCCTTCCTGGCTGGGGCTGGGACGCCAGAGCTCTAGCTTGGGCTTTGGACCCGAGTGTAGCTCTAGCTTTGCGTGCAGTGGCTGGGGGGTGTACACTAGGTGGCCTCCCCAGGCCCTTCCGGCTCTGGACTCTTGCTCTGTGGGAGGGGCACCCAGCTCAGCACCCCCCAGAAGTCCACCTACCTGTGTAGTGCACCACACAGGTCTGGCCCTTCTTGGGAAACGTCCTTCCTGTGGGGAGACAAAGGATGGGCCTCAGACTGGCCTGGGCACCGGGACTAGAGCTGGAAAGCCCATGGGGCAGACGGGGGAGGGGGGGGCTGGCAGGGAGCCAGAGCCCTCCTGGCTCTGGTGGGAGGAGTGTACGCGGGGGAATCTGCATCCTGGCTGCAGTGGGTGGCTGCGTGGGGGCATCCTCAGCTCTGGCCGGGGGGGCTCTCCGAAGCCGGCTCGGGAAGGGGGCTCCTTTGGGGGCCCCCTCAGTCTGCCTTCCTCCGTCTCCCTCCCCCTCCCAGTCGTCCTCCCCCAGCCCTCCTCCTCTATCCCCTCTTGCCCTCTCCACCCCCCCACCCCCACTCCCGCCCCAGACGCACCATCTCCCGGGGAGATGGTCTCGATCTCCACGCCCATCACGACCCCTGTCCTCCCCGCCCGGGGTCGCCGCCAGCCAGCCAGCCGCTGTGTCTCCCCTCTGCTGCCGCCGTCACCGCAGCTGCTGCCGGCCGGCCTCCGGGACTCCGCCCCGGCCTCCCGGGCCGGGGCCAATGTGCTGCTTCCCTCCGCCCCGGAGCCCCGAGAGGCGGGGCCGGCACTCCCTCTGGGCCCCCACCTGGGAGGTGGGGCTGGAGCACGGGGAGGGGCTTGTGGGGCTCTGGGTGCTCCCCAAGGGGCCCCCGGCTGTCTGCTGTCGGGACTTCCTTGCCCAGCCCTGGGGGAGGGGAGAGAGCTCTCCTAATCAGTGCGCCTTGATTTAGAAGCTGGCGGGGAGCCTATTCCCCCTGGTGCTATTAAAGGAAACTGCCTGGGGTGGTGCGGGGAGGAGGGGTGTAGGGGGCTGGCCCCGAGCGCACCCCAGGGCTCGAGTGGAGGAGGGCCTGAGATGGGGCAGGGCAGCCGGCGTCCAGCTCTATTAGCTCCAGTCTGCCTCAGTTTCCTCGCCTGTAAAATCGGAATAACAACAGCCCTCCCCAGGGTTTTATTTGTGAAGTGCTGGCACGCGGGAGGCAGGTAGTATGGGTAGGCAAAGGTCCCGGCACGATCCGTGGGGTGTGTCTCCTCCGCACTAAGACCAGTGACAGTGACCCAAGCGCCCGCACACGCTCCGCATCTGGGTGAAACATTTGGTCCTGCCCGGCCGGCGCCTCCCCCAGCATGGTGCCCTTCAAGGCAGGGTTCGGATGAGCTTCAGGCAGGGGTGCGCTAGTGAATGTTTAACCACCGGCTTGCTCCTGACTTAAATGCGGACTAACCTTTTCTCCATCACTTTCTTCAGCTCTGAAAGAAACGGAACAGTGAGCCGGCCCGGGCTTGGGCTTTGCCAGTTTCTGAGGCACAAATGGGCACGCTGAAAAGCGAACCATAAGCGCTCCAGGCCTCAACGAGTTGCCGGTTAGAACCTTCCTTCGGGAAGCTAGAATCGGGTGCTTCAGCCCACTTAGCCTCCAGCGGTCCCCATCCCTGCGCCTGCCCAGCCCGAAAACCAGTCATCTCAGGGTTGCTGTTCAGAAAAAAACACACCACGGGTGCAAAGCTCCCCCTACACACACACACACAGGAAAGGGAGCCTCGAACCCAGGGTCCGGACTCTGGCTGGGACGGCATCACATGGCCCCACTGGATGAGCCCTTCATCTGTTGGACTGGGGGAGGCACCTGCCTTGTCTCGGGAGGTACACTTAACAGGTTGCTTGATTCCCTCTGGATCAGTAGCCAGTCCTCCCTGTCCTATCTGGGGAGGGAAGAGAGGGCCCCAGGGAGTCCGCAGGCTCAGCTGGGCCTGGAAGTCCCCGCAGGAGCTCAGTGCATGCTCCAGGGGATGTCCCGCAGACCGTTCCTTAAAACATCCCTAGGATTGTGGGGTGCAGTCAGTCCATCAGCATTTATTAAACCTCTCTCGTGGGCCGGGCACTGTGCTGTGTGCTAGGGGTTCGAAGACAAATGCTCGCAGCTCTGCCCTCAAGGAGCTTCCACCGGAGCAGACAACCTGCACGCTTACAAATCCATGAAGTCGGTCCAGGGTCACTTCCGTGGGGAGGAAGAGGCATCTTAGGGAGCTCAGGGAGGATCCTCAAGGAAGCGAGGTAAAGGCCCAAGTACAACCTGGGCAAAGGTGTGGAGATGGGAGATGGAGGTCTCTCACTCTCTCTCACCTACTCTCTCACTCCCTCTCGCTCATATATTTACATGTTATATATATATGTGTGTGTGTGTGTGTGTGTGTGTGTGTGTCTGAATAACACATACAGCAGATGTTGCATTTTAACAAAGGCTGCGCTAGAGCTCCAGAATGGAGGCCATCCACCTATATAATGACGAGGGGAATGGTAGCTTGGTAAGGACGCTCAGCAAGAGAGCAGGACAGAGCAAGCTAGAGCCCCTGAAGCCATTGAAGAAACCGGAGGAAACAAAGGGTGAACAGGAGGAAGGGCAGAGCAGAGGGATGAAGTGAGATCGGGTGGTTCCCAGGTCACTGTTGACTTGGGAGAGAGATCAAAGGGCTGAAGAATGACTGGAGAGTAAGGAAACGAAGGCACTGACAGAGGCCGAAGCCAGAGCGTCGGGACAGAATGACGTTTTGTAAAAAGGCAGTAGAGAAAATGTCAAGAGTTATGCTTGGGTTAAAAAAGGGAGCTGGGCCCTCAGCTCTGCCACGTTGGTGCCAGGATCTGCTGCTCAGTCACATCCCTGAAACAAGATGGAGAAGGTTGGAGTCAGTGGATTTGGCTGTATGGGGTACCTGAAGACCAGGGCTGCGTTCGACTAGGGGGGAGGAGATATTGTGGCCATCGTTGACCCCCCCCTTCATGGTCTGGATGCTTCAATGGCAAGTTCAAGGGCACCATTAAGGCTGAGAATGGAGAGCTGGTGCTCAGTGGAGAAGCTGTTAGCATCTTCCAGGAGTGGGATCCTAGCAGTGTTCAAGAGGGAGGGGCTGGAGCCAAATATAGCCTAGAGTCCAGTAAAGGGGGGGTCATTATCTCTGCCCCTTTTGCTGATGTGCCAAAGTTCGGTAAGGGCGCGAACCATGAAAAATGGGAAAATTCCCTCCAGACTGTCGGGAATGCTTCCTGCACTACACCTGCCTGGCGCCCTCGGCCAAGGTCGGGGCGCCTTTGGCTTTGTGTTCTCAGAAGACAACAGGTGGGCCTGGTGCTGCCCAGAACAGCTCCCCTGCTGCTGAGGCTGTAGGCAGTTATACCTGAGCTGAATGGGGGGATCACAGGCTCAGCCTTGCCAGGATTTCCTCCCAATGACCTGTCTGGAGAAACCTGCCAGATATGCTCAGAAAGGGGGGGAAGCAAGAATCGGAGGAGTGGCTTGGGCTTCATAGAAGATCAGGTTCTAGCCCATGACTTGAATAGTGGCCCAGTCT
>JAJPUD010015600.1:0-36821 GCA_023553655.1 Myrmecobius fasciatus | reverse complement strand
CTAGTTCTCTTTTTCATATTATCAAAGTAAAATCAAATTATACCCCCATTCTTTAAGGATACCCCTAGTAGCGATATAGTTCTCGAGAGTTCTTTCCTTTTTACCTTTTTATGCTTCTCTAGAGTTCTGTATTTGGAGGTCAAATTTTTTGTTCAGATCTGGTCTTTTCATTAGAAATAGGTGAAATTCTCCTGTATCATTAAATGACCATCTTCTTCCCTGGAAGATGATGCTCATTCTCGCTGGATAGCTTATTCTTATCTGTAATCCACGTTCTTTTGCCTTTTGAAATATCTGATTCCAGGCCCTTCTATCCTTCAGTGTGGAAGCTGACAGATCCTGTGTAATTCTAATGACAGTTCCTCGGTATTTGAACTGTTTTTTTCTAGCAGCTTGTAATATCTTTTCCTTGGTGTGATAGTCCTGAAATTTGGCCACGATATTCCTTGGGGTTTTAATTTTGGGGTCTCTTTCAGGAGGTGATCAGTGGATTCTTTCAATACCAACTTTGCCTTCTGATTCTAAAACATCAGGGCAATTCTCTTTCATGATTTCCTGGAAGATAGCATCAAGGTTCTTTTTTTCATCGTGATTTTCAGGGAGTCCAATAATTCTTAGATTGTCTCTCCTGGATCTTTTTTCCAAGTCAGTTGTTTTTCCTAGGATATATTTCATGTTTTCTTCCATTTTTTCATTTTTTTGTTTTTGTGTGACTGATTCTTGAAGTCTTATTGAGTCATTCATTTCAATTTGTTCAATTTTAATTTTTAAGGTATTATTTCCTTCAGTTATCTTTTTTAAGTCCTTTTGTAACTGGCCAATTGAATTTTTTGGTTCATTGCATTCTTTTTTCCACTTTGCCAATTTTATTTTTCAGTGAATTGTTGTCTTTTTCCAATTCACTAATTTTATTTTTCAGTGAATTGTTACTTTTTTCCAATTCACTATTTTTATTTTCTAGTGAGTTGGTGATTTTTTCCAATTCACCAATTTTGTTTTTCAGTGAGTTGTTGTCTTTTACCAATCACTATTTTTATTTTCAAGTAAGTTGGCGACTTTTTCCCATTCACCAGACTTATTTTCCAGTTTTTCACATCTCTGTTGCAGGGCGATGTTTCCTTCTTGCACTGCTCTCAGTTTATTTCCCTAATCTTCTTCTAGCTCTCTTTTGAGATTCTTTATGCAATCTTCCAGGTAAGCCTTCTGAAAGGGAGACCAGCTTAAGTCCACCTTTGTGGCTTTATCTGGGATTGTTTTCAGAATCTCAGGATCTGGGGACTGCTCTAGTTTCTCTCTGTAAAACCTGTCTATGGTGAGAGCTCTCTTCTTCTTGCTCATGATGTTTAGCTGAGGTATCAGTTAACAGCAGGGAATTCTGCAGCCTCAGCAGCAGCAGTGGCAGCAGTGGAAGCAGCAGCAGGCGGGATTTCAATTTGCCCTGGGGCAGTTTGCCGAGTTGACTTCAGGTCTGGGGCTGATCTGGCTAGATCCGCACTAGGACCACACTTGCAGCTGCTCTCAATCCACCCTTTATCAAAGGTAGACCTGCCAAAGCACCTGCCCAAAATCAGAGCAAAGTGGCCCAAGGGTCTCCCAGGGACTTCCTGGCAGCCTAAAATCTTCTGGTCCATCCCAGCCCCGGACTTGCACCCCGGCTGCGCACTGGCGTCTGAGCGCCGGGAGCTGCTTGATCCCCCTCCCATCTAAAACCGACCTCAGAAGTTCTTTCAAAGTAGATATTTGATAGAAGTGTGTTGTAGTCCAAGTGTTTGGTGAAGCCCTCACTCCAGAACCAGTTCAGAGGCTCAGATTGTCTGTGTTTGAGGGAAAGTCTCAAGAGCTTACAGAGAATGCTGTCTGCAGTTCGCCATCTTGTCTCCGCCCCCACCCTCAGTGGATTTCACCCACTGTAGAAAGAAATGCCAAGTGGAACCAAGAACCAAGCTTGTCACAAAAAGTCAGACCTAACTAAACAAGATAACTTCTGACCTCTTAATTTTGAGAACACAGTTCCACTATTTAGCAGTCAAGATAGCATCCTGAATATCCCAAAATCCTTTCATAAAGATAATATATAATAAAAAATATTTTCTTACATATTTGAAACTCTTATAAATTTGGAATATTTCTAAATAAAGAATAAATTCAGTCCTTTAAGGAAATAAGGTCTTTCTGTCCTTTCACATTCTCTCCCCAGCCTTGACAGCTAATTCTACATAATCACAATTAAATCCTTAGAATTTTCACAGATGAAAGCTAAAACTCAATCTCTTTCTACATATCACTCAATACCATTGGGCACATATGTCCCCTTTCATCCCCAATACCTTTCTATATCTTCTTTTTGTGTTCCTCATTAGTACATAAGCTTATGATATCAGGATCATCTTATTTGCTTTTATTTGTATCATTAGTGCATAGTACAAGACCTGGTAAATAGTAGCTATCTACTGATCTTTTGTTCTATCCATTTTTCTATCCTACCCCATTGAAGCAATTAAAATGGGTATTAATGGATATTATTCCCATCTTAAGTAAACCAGCATTTATTAAACACATATGCGAGGTACTCTGAAGCAGTAGGGATACATGAGAAACAAAAACTCTCCCTGTTCTCAAGGAGTTCACAGCCTGGTGGAAAAGACAAAATATGAACAATTATAAGCAAATTTTGTACATACATACTTATTTGTCTATACACGGAATAGCTAAACTAGAGAAACTCAGAAAGAAGATAACAGTATTGGGGCAGCTAGGTCATGCAGTGGATAGAGCACTAGCCCTGAAGGGAAGACTTGAGTTCAAATCTGGTCTCAGACACTTAACATGTCCTAGCTGTGTGACCTTGGGCAAGTCACTTAACCCCAATTGCCAAAGCAAAAAAAAAAAAAAAAGAAAAGAAAAAGATAACACTATTAAAGGGAATCAAAAAAAAAAAAGCTTCCTATAAAAAGTAGAATCTGAGCTGAAAAGAAAGCCAGGAGATAGAAATGAAAAGAGTTCCAGGTTTGGGGAGTCATTCAGTGAAAATGCAGATTAAGGGGATGGAAGGTTTTGAGTGAGAAACAGGTCTATTGTAACTAGATGGTACAGACTGATAAGGAATAAAGTGAGGCTCAGAGAAGTCAAATTAATTGGATCATTTCATTCATTAGCAGAGCTAAGGTTTCAAACTCAGGTCTCTGACTATAAATTAATCGAATATACTTTTAATATGTATTTCTGCCCCATAGTAAGTCATTATTAAACAAATAGAGAATGATTCCTTCTCCTTCTGAGCCCACTTCCCCATTAAATAGATCTAGCCTTAGAGGGACTGACTGACCTTTTATTTATAATACCCATTACTTTCATTCCTCATTTTTTTTTCTCCAGGAAATTGAAATTGCATCTTTTATAATGTTTTATATATTTGCAAACCCATCAGACATTTGGAACAAAGTGTCCTTTAATTAGTAATGTCAAATTTAAAGGTAAATGCTTCAAAACTGGATCAAAAAACCCCCCAAACAAACAAGCAAACAAAAAAGTACTTTTACCTAGGCCAAAAGGATCTGGACCAGTTGGAGCTGAAGTAGTCATTTGCATTTCAAAGAGATCATAATAAAAATAGAAGAAAAGAGATCTCTAGTGTTTCTACAAAGATTAAACAGTTATTAATTAATGACAGGATAAGCTTTGCTCATTGTCCATCAGTTATTTAGACCAGCGGTAACCTGATTCAGAATACTTGGAAGAGATTTCAAAACATAACCTAAAAAGAAGATTCTGAAGTTATTTCCATATTTTAAAAAGGAAATTTTGCTGTGAAAATTCTAAATATTAATTTTTTTAATGATAATCTCAAGGTATGCACATAATCACAAATAGACAATTATAACTATTACCTATAAATGAAATATCTAAAACACTATTTAGAGATTGAGCGATGAATTAAGTCAAATCAATTATTGGTACAAATAGGGGAAAGCAGATGTGGAAAATCTAAAACAGTGAATTTGCCTTGTAATATCTTCCAGAATATATGCAAGGCAATAAGGATACAGGTAGAATATATATATGCATAGACCATCATAAATAAAATTAACACATTTGTGATGTATTTAAAATAAGGGAATTGAACTAAATGATTTTGAAATTCCCTGTCACTTCTAACTCACATGATTTTTGGTATTCTATGACATTTATTCAGTTAACTGTATACATGAATATGTGGATCCTGCCACAAGACTTCTTGCTTCTGCCATCTGTTGATCTGAGTACATGATACATGACTTGATTTCTCCATCTAAAAAATGAGCTAGAGAAAGAAATAGCAAACCTCTCCAAGGTTTCTCTGCCAAGAATCATGAAGAGCAATTCAGTGTGTCTTAGGTTTTCTTAGAGACATTGGAGAAGTTTGCCATATCTGGAAGAATTTGTGATTTCCTCAGGCAAACTCTTCCTACTAATACAGACCACAACTTGTCTATATCTTACTATATAAGTTCTATGAAATTGCTTAAACGACATAAAAAAGTTTCCTTTCCCAGGTCTAGATTAGCTCCCTGATATATTATAGATAGTGTCCAAAAGTCTTAGTGCAATTTTAAGCTTTAACAGTTTTTTTTGGGATACATTGTATATATTGTGATAGACATTCAGACAAGATAACAAAATGATGTAGGTATGGGATCCTGAGAAAGTGACAATTTTTCTGGGCCTCAGTCTTCTCATTTGAAAGATGAGAAATCTAGATTAGATTCACTGACTTATAGTTTTCTCCCAGCCCTATATCTATGATCAATAACTATATATAAACATATACATGTCTATATACACATGTAGAGCTGTGTGTATATATGTGTATAATTAACAACTATATATATGTATTTATATTTGTATAATTGTATATATATACATACGAAGGTTTGCTGGAGTCAACTCAAACCACCTCATGACTATTTCCATCTTAGAAATGGACAAATGCTACAAATTTAGGTTTTATTTATTATTTTGTTGATTGTCTAGATTTGAGAAAGTGATGGAGAAAATTTTAATAATTCAGATAACAGTTCAAAGTACATTGTAAAAAGTTTTATTTTGGATACCTAATTATAAAACATGTATTAGTACAACCCTATCACACACATACATCTATAACTAGAGATATAGTGTTCATGTAAATATATGCACATGTATGCTTGCACAAACACATCCATATAGGGTAATTGTGAAGTACATGTATGTGCAATTTCACATCCTTCCTTAGTAGACTACACTTGGAGTTAGAAATATCTTAATTCAAATTATATTCTGACACTAGCTGTGTAACTCTGTATGCCTCAGGCAAATTTCTAGAAAGTCTTGACTAAGTAGTAAATGGGTTATGATTTGTGTTGGCAGAGGGAATTCTTTACTGGATAAAATTGAAGACCTTTCCATATGAATATGAGGCATATTTATATGTTTATGTGCATATTTATTTTACTAATTGTATTTAAGCTAATATTAAGAGCAATGTTTATTTCCTTAGCTAAAACTACCTTAAAACTAGTCCCAAAAATCATATATATGATCTACAGTTTCATATATAACCACATAGTAAATTGTGTGATATTATAGTTTAAAATAAATTCTATGACTTTAAGCTACAAGATACTTATAAATCATTAAGTTGGATAGATGGAGTTATCTATTTTGTTCTACTGCTGGTTTGGCTCATCACACCTGCAAAATATTTTCTAAAATAAGATTAGTCATCATTCTCTGAAATTACTGACCCTAGAATGTTCCCCAAGCTCATTCCCAAACCTATTCCCATTATAGTATGTAGCCTGTTACTCCCACTATTGTATACATCCCAAAACTATTCCCATCATTGTAAGCATTCAATTATTGCTTTAGGCTGATACATCCCAAGATCATTCCCATCATTGTATGCATCTGGTTATTGCTTTATGAGAAATATATATATATATATTTTGTATAACAGCTACCTGATGATCTCATTGTATTTTTTTTTTTTACTTCTGTATCATCTAGTGGCTTTGCTAATTACAATCCTATATAAATACTGTTCCTCAGTCACTCTGGATTAATTTGGACGATAGTCCCTTTGATCAGTTAGCTTATTATTAAACTGTCCACTTTAAAATCAAACTAGTCTCTACTTGCCTCAGTTTCCCTGGCATTACAAGGATAACTTTACAATTCATCACATGTCCATCTGTGGATGGACACTGGAACATGTCCATCCTCACCACTGCCTCTTACAATGCTTAGTTTCTTCAAGAGTCATAAATCATTTTCTACTATATGTAAAACATTTAATCGCTCATATTTGCTCCTACTTTCTCAAACTATCATGTATATTATTTATATACTTGTCTATTTACATGTCTTATTCCCTTCCCCCAAGGAGAATGGGAGCTCCCTGAGGTCAAAGACAATTTTTCATTTAGCCTTTGTATCCCCAGCCTTACCGGTGTTTTGTATCTTTTAGGCACTTAGTAAATGCTGCCTGGATTAAATTAAGTTGGGTTAGATTGGAAGGTAGCTTTGATTCTTCATCCCCATTAGTCATTTACTTCTCTCACTGCTAGCAATAATTAGTCCACAAGATATATTACAAATATATTTCTGTTTCTCCTTGTTAATTCTTCCCTATCTACTAAATATACTGGAAGATGTATGGTTACCTTCTCATTTGCCTCAAGGAATAAAATTTCCTTCATGAAAGAAGAAACATTTTTTTTATAGTATATCCTTCTTATTTGAATTTCTAATGAGGCAGAATCATTACATTAAAGGTACATGTAGTAGAAGTTTTTGTGTGTATAAATAATGTTAATTAGTATATGAAAAAGAACCCCTTGACATGATTTTTTTCTGCTTTAACTACAGTGTTAGAAGACTGGGAACCTGAAAGGAAACAAAGCAGCTCCATCTTAACATCATGTGGAATCCTAGAGAGGAATGTCCTAGAAGGATTCATAAACCAGGAAACTGATGCAAATTGGAAATCTATTTCCCTGCAAAGGAATTTTTTTTTTAATTGTGAAGAGGCATTGGGAAATAGACTACTAAGCTCCACCAGGGAATTTCCTTTGCCTATGAACTAACCCTTTACCTACCTTCTTGTTTTCCTTTCTTCTGCAGGCCCCTGACCAAGGTGTAGATCGTAGCAGTGGAGTCATGCTTCACACGGCCATATCATGTTGGCAGCCATTCCTAGGTTTGGCTGTTGTGTTAATCTTCATGGGCTCTACCATAGGCTGCCCAGCCCGCTGTGACTGTTTACCTCACAACAAGTCTGTCTCTTGTCACCGAAAAAGGCTGATTGCAATCCCAGAGGGCATTCCCATTGAGACCAAAATCCTAGATCTCAGCAAAAACCGGTTAAAAAGTATCAACCCTGAGGAATTTATGTCTTATCCTTTGTTGGAGGAAATAGATCTGAGTGACAACATTATCACCAATGTAGAACCAGGAGCATTTAATAATCTATTCAATCTGCGATCCCTTCGGTTGAAAGGAAATCGCCTGAAACTGGTCCCTCTCGGGGTATTTACAGGACTATCCAACCTCACCAAACTTGACATTAGTGAAAACAAAATTGTGATTTTGCTGGACTATATGTTCCAGGATTTGCATAATCTGAAATCCCTGGAAGTAGGAGACAATGATTTAGTTTATATATCACACAGGGCCTTCAGTGGGCTGCTTAGCCTGGAACAACTCACACTGGAGAAATGCAACCTAACAGCCGTACCAACAGAAGCCCTCTCCCATCTTCGCAGCCTCATCAGCCTGCATCTAAGATATCTCAACATCAATGTTATGCCTGTTCATGCCTTTAAAAGACTGTTCCACCTGAAGCATCTAGAGATTGACTATTGGCCTTTATTGGACATGCTGCCTGCCAATAGCCTATATGGTCTTAACCTCACATCCCTCTCAATTACCAACACCAATCTATCTATTATCCCCTACTCTGCCTTTAAACATTTGGTTTACCTGACACACCTCAACCTTTCTTACAATCCCATTAGCACCATTGAAGCTGGAATGTTTGCTGATTTAATCCGGCTTCAGGAGCTTCATATAGTAGGGGCTCAGCTTCGCACTATTGAACCACATGCTTTCCAAGGGCTCCTGTTCCTTCGTGTGCTTAATGTTTCCCAGAATCTTTTGGAAACTTTGGAAGAAAATGTGTTCTACTCACCCAAAGCCCTAGAGGTACTGAGCATTAGCAACAATCCCCTGGCTTGTGACTGCCGTCTCCTTTGGATTCTGCAAAGGCAGCCCCTCTTGCAGTTTGGGGGCCAGCAGCCTATGTGTGCTGGCCCAGACAGCATCCGAGAGAGATCATTCAAGGATTTCCACAGCACTGCCCTTTCCTTTTACTTTACCTGCAAAAAACCCAAGATCCGTGACAAAAAAATGCAATACCTGCTGGTGGATGAAGGGCAGACAGTCCAATTGATCTGTAATGCTGATGGTGACCCACAGCCAGTAATTTCCTGGGCAACCCCTAGAAGGCGTCTGATTACCACTAAATCCAATGGAAGAGTTACAGTTTTAGGGGATGGCACCCTAGAAATACGTTTTGCCCAGGACCAAGACACAGGAATCTATGTTTGCATTGCTAGCAATGCTGCAGGGAATGACACTTTCAGCGCCTCACTTACAGTGAAAGGATTTGCTTCAGATCGTTTCCTTTATGCTAACAGGACCCCTATGTATATGACAGACTCCAATGACACAAGTTCTAATGGTACCAATGTAAATACTTTCTCTCTGGACCTTAAGACCATACTGGTGTCCACAGCCATGGGCTGTTTCACGTTCCTTGGAGTGGTTTTATTTTGCTTCCTCCTCCTTTTTGTATGGAGTCGAGGAAAAGGCAAGCACAAAACCAGCATCGATCTTGAGTATGTCCCCCGTAAAAACAATGGTGCTGTTGTGGAAGGGGAAGTGGCTGGACCTAGGAGGTTCAACATGAAAATGATCTGAGGTTCTATCACTAGCAATGCTTTTTCTTTTCTGTGGTATTGTTTATATCCAATAAACCAACCTGGCAAATAAAATTGCTGGGTAGAGAGGCATCTTGATGTGGCTGCCCCTTTGTTCAAATGGGATATATAGGAAACAGGAAGACTTGTTTGTGATTGTGCAACAGGGCCTCTCCACAAGAGCCAGGTGTGTGTCAGGGTCTTTCACAGAGTTGGTTTTACTAATTGTTTGCATTGCAAATATTGGCATTCTGGGGATCTCAGTAATGAACCTTTTGGCTCACTTTCATGGACAATTGTTCAACATTTTCTATCACTACAAAAAGAAAAAAAAAAAAGAACAACCTACAGTGTAGGATTTACATATTAAAGACACATTTGTCTAAAACATACTCTACAGTTAAAAAAAAGAGAGAATTTGTATCTATGATTGTCATTTGTTAAAGCCTTGCACCATAACCTATTATTGGTTCAGCACCACAAAGAAATTGATATATTCTTTTCATGATTTAAACAACATATATACTGTGTACATTTTAAAGCAATATGAATGAGAGGATGTGCTTTTAGTTACTTCCCACTACTGACCCAAGTATGATATCACCGTCTTTTAACTGCAAATAGCAAACATTACAAAAATAGATCCTTGTAGTTACCTGAGGAAAGATATATAAAGGGAGATAATAATTTGTCTGATGTAGGAATACAGGTTACACTACCCAAGGCAAAATTGTTTTAACTTTGTTATCTTCTGTTAATATAAATAAAGGCATTGCCTAGTTTTGATACAGAACGGAATATTTTTTATACTTGTGATATCACACTGGACTAGTTTACTGTAACAAGCCCTTGGATTGACCCAAAAGAGAGAGTAAACCACAAGTTGCGGTTAAAACTATGAAAAAAAAGGCAAGATAGCCATGAAAATGAAAATGATAATTTTGATAAAATTATCAAAGCCTGGTTTAAACTTCACAAAGGTTAACAAAGTTAATGATAAATGTTAAAGACAATGGAAAAAAGAAAAGAAGGTAATGTTTTTTTATATATTCATAAGAAAACTGTAACCTTTATGATAATTATAACAAAAAAGTCTAACTATAAAAGCTTTTTGGATAGGAATGAGTTCTCAGATGCCAATAAACCAGGTTTAACCATGCATAAGATGAAGATTATACAACTAAGAAACATGCTTAAAATGTGATGGTGTCCTTAAGATGCAACAGTTGCCAATTAAAAGGACTTGCTCTCCACTGTCTCTATTTAATATTGCATCTTCCAAGAAATACATATAGATCTCAAACAATTTCCATGAGTGGACAACTTCAGCTTTTCTCCTTTCTCCCTTACATATTACATAATGCTTGCTTTTCCTCCATAATAATCAATGGTAGACAAAAGAAATCTTATTGTGATTTTTAAAGGGATAAGAAGGGCTATATTGAATATAACTCAGTTACTGTCTGGTCAAGGTGGGGGGGAGAGAGAGACTTAATCCTAGAAACAGGAAAAGCTGTATTGATCCCCTTCTCCTTTTGCCAGTCATATCTAATACAAAATGTTCCAAGATTCTGGCATCATTAAATGTTGCCTAAAGATTTTTAATTACAAGTGCTTTCCATTCTTAAAAAAGAATTAACATCATCACAAATGATTTGATCTAAATGAGAATTAAATTTTTTCCTAAACGTTTAATTAATGGCTCTTCAAACAGACTGAATGTTACTAGTAATCAATGAATAGAAATAACATTTGAGAAGTGATTATCTCCTTAGCTAGAATGGAAGAGACATGAAAATGTAATGCTAGAATGAGAATCTTCCTTTCAAGGGACTTCCCTTTTTTGGTCTCTGATTTTTGTGAAACTTAAATAAAATGGCCCCTAACAAAAAATAAATTTAAAAAAAGAATTAAATGACAAATTATTGTTGCCAGTTTAACTGCCTAGCTGAAAATTCTGCTCTACTTTCAATAAGGAGAGTAAAATAAAAAAAATGAAATGGAAAGATTATTGAATTGTCAGTTGGATTCATTTTCACTTGTTCCTGATTATAATCTCATAATCAGTTCATTTTGTGAGGAGTAAGGGAATGAGGGGGGGAGGTGTGGATATATACTAGTTCTGGTAAAAATTTAGGGACATCCCAGTGTAATCCAAGGGGATATTTTCTTTTAAATTTCCAAGATCTTCTAAAAGTTAATACAAAATGAAGTAAAAACATGGGAAACTATGATTAATTGATCCTGGATTGTAATTACAATACCTCTGAATGATATATGAAAAGGTTTAGAGGTCATCTTGTCTGGATGATTTTGAAGGATATTAAAATCCTAAGAATAAAGAATTCTTTATCTTTTACCATCTGATCTTACAGACAAGTTAGCTAGCCTCTAGAAGAGGCACCATAGTACAAGCCCAAATGCAATTAGCTGCAACATGGTATAATTGAAGGTATACTTAGGTAAGAGTGAAGAAGTCTAGATTCTGATCCTCATGCTAGCTCTATTACTTACTATGATGTGATCTTAGATAGGTTATTTCACCAGACCAAAAATTCTATTTTAGAGCCTCTTTATAAAACTATGAAGCACAAATGAGATGGCATCTTATGAATTTTAGATACTAAGGCAATAATGATCAACTATTTTGTAATTGAAGAGTTCTTTATCTTGTGACATTCCTATGACTAAACCAATCCTCATCAAACTTCCTGAACTTGAGGAAGCAGGAGGGAGACATAGTCTATATTTATCTCACGTATAAAGGATCCTGGGAAAACCAAGTTAGTTTTGAATTTCTTCCACAGAATTTAGGATTGTTATAAGGATTGAAGTATTAGCCTGGAATAATTTGAATAGACAGCAATCCAAGCAACTAAGTAATTATTGAAGTAGACATAAAACATATGTTTAAATCCAGGATCTCTGCTACTTACTACTTATGTAGAATAATTTAATTATTCTAGCTCTCTATGATTTGACAGGATTGGACTGAATATTCTCTAAAGGCTCTTCAATTTTAAATCCTATGACTTTCTGAGAACTAATCTGATTCCTTAGATGTTGGGGAGGAGGAGAAGTAAATTTGAATGATCCAAACTTTCAGAGGGTTTCTCTTTTGCTTGTGAGTTGGTCAGATTTCTTAATACTTTTGAAGGAAAAGTATCTCCTTCAAATGACAGTCCCAGAATTAGCTGGTGCCCCAATTTCCTGCCCTAGTAGTGGACAAAATAAATATCCTCAGTGGATTCAGTCCTCATCCAGAGAATTTAAACCATTACAAGCCAAGTAAAAGACACTGTTTTTCTAAGCTCTTGTTTTACCCTTTTTTTTTCATACCAAGAGGGCTATATCATATTGGTTTACTTTAGCACTCTCTATTATTTAAAAATCTTAGTTAAAAATTATCTAGAATTGTGCTTCCAATTCTTTAACAGACTTGTCCAGAATTCTGGTTTTACAGAAATTTCACCAACATGTTCAGGTCCAACAAAGATTGTGAGTCCAAGGAAATTTGCTACTTCTGTGTTTTACTTTCAGCTTCACAAGGTGCTTATTCTAGAGATTTTTATGATAAACATTCCCTTTTTCTTCAATTTATAGCTAAATCCTAAAGTCCAGTTTCCATGGGTTTTTAAAGAATTACTTAAATTTCTCCAAAATGAAGTCCCAAATTTTTTCCACTTACTATTAAGTGAGTAGAAATAAAATTTATTTTTACCCTTCAAAAATGTGAACATGATCTTTTTGATTCTTGGTCCATAAAAGGAGACTTAACCTCCTAGAAATTAATTTACTCCTTCTTCTTTCTTTTAATTTACTCCCTATCTTTCAAATTAAGGAGTGAGTTTATGTGTGTATGTGTGTGTATGTATGTATTTTAAATATTAGAGCACCAAGTGTGTGTGTGTGTGTGTGTGTGTGTGTGTGTGCGTATTTTAAACATTACAGCACTGAGCTCAGAAGCTTCTATATAACCAGATCATGTTTCTGATTTTTCAGATAAGAAACAACAAAAAGTATCATTTTCTGCTTTTGAAAGCTTCAGTCTGAGAGAAAGAATGTCAAAGATAAAAATGAAATGAAAGCCATTTAGATCCATTTCCATCCTTTGATACAGCCCTTTTGCTCCAACTACTCAGTTATGATAATCAAAACTGGAAAAAGAAAGGCCTGGATTATACAGGTGATATTGGTTGTTTGGCTGGCTTACCTCCTTGCTGTAGCCCGTAATCATTATGATCTTTTTTGACTTCCAAAGACACCATTTTAGTTGCTTTCTCTTATTTCCCTTTCAATTTTGTATATAGTTTACAAAAGTTAATCCAAATGGAAACAATAGCACTAAAATTAAGAGATAGTAGAACAAAACCAAATTCTACCATTTTCCTTAGTTCTTAAGTTGATAGTCCAAAGAAAGAATGTTATCTTACTTTTCAATTGCTAAGTAGCATCCTGTGTATATGGAAGAAATGACATCTCTAAATGATTATCCTAGTACCTAATGTAAATCTATCATTCTGAAACAAGCTCAGCTAGAAATTTCTGACACATACTCTTGAGCCATCAGAATGATCAGAAAAATTTAAGGGAAAAGAAGAGAGAGAGGAAAACCTATAGGAAGAGTGAAAATCAACAAATTTCACTAACAGTAATTCCAGTGGGTCAAAAGCTCACTCTTACCTAATTCTATACTGGCAAAGATTTCCCCTTCTCTTCTACCACTACCACCCCAAAAATGTGGTTTGTGTCAACAGGTCAAAGACAGTTTTCTAAAGCTAAAGTTGGAACACTTTTAAATGAGGTTTGTTTTATTTAATTACCAAAACAAGACAGAAGGATGTTTTTAGAGGCACAAACATTATTTTAGTACTTTCACAACCATTAGTTTACTATATTAGGAAGAGAATCTCTCTCAAAGCCAAAAAGAAAGGTATTAAAGCCCCACCTCTGACACATACTAATGCCCACATAAACCTGGGCAAAACATTTGACTTCTCAGTGCTCTTGAGTTGAAACTCTTTGTTTATAAATTGCAGAGAAGATGCCAATCTGCTTCAGTACAGGAAGTTCCTTACTCAAAAGTTCTTATATAGTTATTAATTTTATATTTTTATCCTCTCCAATTGTGTGAATCTTCCCACTGAATAACTTTCCTATCAATTGTTGCCTTGCAGGAATATTTTGAAATATCAGTTTCGTTAGGATGATTACAGTCTAAGTATATTCTGTGTGTATGCATATGTGTATATACACATATGTGCATATGAACATATGTATACACACACGCCATGTATATTTTTGTGTGGGACACCTATATACATGTGTGTTTTGTGTTGTTAAGATTTTTGATTGTTTTTGGTAGAGGTTTTGCCCCAAAAATTCTCAAATAGAGATTCCTTTGGCAAAAATATTAATTTCCTCAGAAAATTCTTAGATGTTTCTCAATCTTTTTCTTCTCTAGCTTTCTAAGATTGGTAATGCTTTTTCCTTCCTCTCATGAGAGGATCTAATTAGTGAAACATTTTCTAGACAGAGTAAGTGATTCTGACAATTCCCTTCTGATAGGATCTAGAGATAAGAAACACTCTTCCATATATTCCTTCACAGGCATTTAGTACAAAGAAAAATATCCTCTCATTGCCTTGTTCTGTTTTTACTACTGTCACCTGGGAGCAACTGTCACCCTAGAACAATAGATGGTTTCTCTAGAAAAAACTTTTTTTTCATTGGTGCACACACACAAAAAAATTCTGAAAAATTATTAAATTGGACCTTGTTTAAAAAAAAAAAACTTAACCAATGTATCTCACAAAACATTCTTTAATTTTTTTTAATTTACCATTCTCATAAAGCTGACAACAACCTGTAGATTGAATGATTCTGTTTTTTTTTTGTTTCTAAAAGCAGGGAGATTGATTTAATGCTAGCATTAAATAGACATCTTTATTTATAGTCTCAACAGAATAATAAAATCATTGGCATAATTGAGAAATTCCACAGTATAAGATGTTTATCCTTAATATGCAAAATAGCTTCAAAAAGACAATATAAACACATTTGTTTTAATTTTCTAACTAACTTGCCTAACCACTTTAATTTTAGTCAGCATAAAAATGTCTATCTGCACTGAAAATGGGTCAGAGTAAAACCACTTTTCGTTCCCATAATAAAGGGGCCCTTCAGAAAATTTTGCAGAAAGCTTCCTATTGCAATGGCTCTTTACATATTGTTGCACACCTCCCATTCCAAATTGCTTTAATATCTCAACAATATAACAATATGATTGAATTATGCTGATGATGCAGATTTCCACAATCTGCACAACACTGGGTGTCAAATGAAATTGCATAGTATATACACGTGTGCTGCCTAGAAATTGGCAGTGGTGTAATATAACAAACTCAGTTTTGAGACGGGAACAACACATTTATCTTGCTTTTCAAATCATAAAATCAGGGAGCTGAAAGTTTGTCAAACACATAAATCTATAATGATCAGTTTTCTCTTTTTTTTGCCATATGGCATGTAACGTCCCATGCCCTTTATTAATAAAACAGCTGCAGTTTATATATATTGTACATATATAATAAATATGTGGGGGAGGGCAGATTGTATTTCAAACCTAATTGTTTTAAAATTTGACAAGATCAAGCAGGGGAAAAAGACTGTGTTGCATGTCTGTTTTTCTTTTAGTATATTTGATCATGATCTAGCTTTGCCATGATTGCATGAATGCAAGCCAAGCATCAAATTACAAAGCTTTCTTTGCCTGATAGCTTTCCTGAACACACATACCACTACCACCACCACCACCCAAACAAATTTACAAATGACAAAGATAATGCTATTTTGATTTGCATCTCACTAAATAACATTTTTCATTTATTATTGTTTGTGTTGCAAATTTTTTTCTTTTTCTAAGACAGAAAGGGCTTAATCTAACATTTCAGTGAAGTTGATGGGATATTTCTAAAAGCAATGAGATAAAAATGTTTTGTTTTGTTTAAGATTATTGTAGTCAATTGGAGAAACATTTCCAAAATAAGAAAAAGGTGGGCTGTAGGACTGTATCAAGGGATTTGTCTTAGCCTTGTTAATATCACATTAAACCAAGCAATCAATTAAATGTAACAATACAGTCTGCATTGCTAGAAAGGAAAGAGGCACAGTGGGATCCTCTTTATAAAGCTGATGTAATTGGGGGATGGAGTACATGGATGTAATAGGACAGACAGCCTATTTTGATTTGTTTTTTGTATGTAGTCATCATACAGATGCAGGGAAAGATTTGACACACACATATATATATATATCTGAATTTGTGTTTATGAAGGAATTCTACCATTGTATAAAAGATCTTAGAAAAGAGAAAGAAAGAGAAAGTGTACATTCTACAATGTACACTTAAATTAATTCAACTTGATATATAATTAGGTAATGTAGAAGTAAAAGACCTCTAAAGTTATGTATACCTGAAGAAGTCACAACAATCTGCATATCATTTGATAAAGGTTCCCATTTCCTCAGTTATCTTCTAGGCAATGTTGAGAGAAGGGAACAGAGAAGAAAGAGCACAAAAATCTTTTGTCTCCAAGACAATCTGTTTGTAACAAGGGACTGTATGTTATTTAATCTTTAAAAGAAAAAGAAACTGTTGGAGAAAAATTGTGCTTCAATAGACTTTGCACAGTGAGGTAAATACAACTTTTCTTCTCTAGAGAAAAATAACCTTTAGCTGACATGAATCAGAAACTGTTCTTAAAAAAAAAAAATTCTCTCTTCCCTCTCATACTCAAATGCCCACACCAGAGAACATTGTAATGGAAAAAAAAAGACAGGGTCACTATTTAGTGGACATTTCAGGGTGAAGAGAACTATAAAATTTTGAAGTTAAATAATACCTTACATGATCAATTAGTCCATCTTTCTTAATTTACAAATGATGAAAATAAGGTCCACAGAAATGAAAATGACTTTGCTGTCATCACACACAATCTGCATGTTATTTAATCCATACATTTTTTTTTGCCTCATTTAGCCAACACTGCAAAAAATACAAAAGTTCCCATACATAGTAGTCATTATTAAGCAATATTGCTATAGGCCAAAGGTCATAGGTTAAGGATGGACAAAACCACTTATAAGAAAGAAATTCACGCACAAATCCAATACTGAAGGCCTTGTTGGAAGAAGAAATATCATTTGATGTTTTATGTTTTTAAGAGAGTTTTTGCAATGCATATGCTTTTGATTTAGTTTCCTAGCTTCTGGAATCTTCCATTTCTAAATACATTGTAAACATATTCATTTCATTTTAAAAATTAAATTAGGATTCATCTAAAGATTTTGTTCTCTGATTTCCTCCCTCTCCTATCCTCCACCCCTGTTCCTCTTCAGTTACAATGTGATACTCTTCTGTTATTTTGATGAGCCTTGTCTTTCAGTATGGTGAATATTTGGCTTATTGCTTTCCTAGAAAATCCCTCCTAGGCAGGTAAGTTCATTCTGAAATCCACTCTCCTTTTTAGTAAAAAATATGTTCCACCACTTGGGTAGAAGAAGCCAAAGTTTGACTCTAAATGGAATTTCAGATTAAATGGAAATTATAAAAGTATTGCTAAAGGAAATACCAATTTAGCAATGTTAGGTACCTAGAAAATCTGAAGACTTTATTCTCTGGAGTCTGTCAAATTGGCCTATCATCAAATCATGTCTCAAGAGCAACTGAATTTTGTGAACCTATAAAATTAATTTTATTTATGCATGTGTGTGTGTGTGTGTGTGTGTGTGTGTGCCTAAGCATGTGAACTTGGATCCCTAGTGTAACAGAATTCACATTCCATATCTGACACATCCTGAACACTATTATTCTGAGCCAGATCCTTAATTTCTTATTGCTCAGTTGACAATTTTCTATGATCACAGATATTTGGAAGAGGTTTTAGAGAAAACCATCAAATTCAACCCTTTCATTTTATGAATAAGAAAACTGAGGTCCAGAGAAGTTAATTGATTTGTTCAAAGTCATACAGCTAGTAGTTATCTCAGGCTGGATTCAAACTCAGGTCTTTCTGACTTAAAGTCCAGAGCAATATCCATTGTACCATCTACAGATTGCAGGATTGATATTAATTTGCAAAGGTAAAAGGGAGTTTCCTCACTGGGAATAGCCAAAACTGATGAAACAACAGATCTTTTTCCAAACCCTCCCCCCACAAATATGTATGCATTTACACATTATAAATACAAACACATTTATACATGTATGCATTGTATATGTGCATATGCACATATATTGCACAGGTGTATGTATGTTGTAGATATATACTCATGCACACATATATATCCAGATACATTTGTGATAGAACTATAAGCAAGAACTTCAAGCATGGATCTAATACTGAAGATATTGTTGGGGAATGGGACAGAATGGAAAATCTAATGTTATATGATTTTTAAAAGAGTAGAGCGAGAAAAGTAATAGATCTGGAGCTAGAAGTCATTTGAATCCCAGCTGTCTCACTTAATACTTACTTGATATTGGCTTTTCCCTGAACCTCAATTTTTTTTATTTATAAAATGAAAGTATTAAAGTAGATAATCTTTAAAATCTCTTCATGCTCTAAAATTATGATCCCATGAACTATAAGATTATTATCCCACATATTGCATACATATATAATGTATATATAAAAATATGCTCATATATACATAGACATGCATATGAAATCCAAAAATTTGAGTTTTAAGGAAATCCTTTATAGTAACATTTCTACTAGGAAAAATGAATGAATCTTTTAACAACTGGCATATTCTGATGCTATAATTTGCCTAACATATAAATTTATATTTTAAAACTCACCTGTGTGGGAAAAATAAGGAAAAGGGGAAAAGGGATAAAGTTATCATTAATGAAAACACTCTGTTTGGCTCCTGATAATGGAAACAAAACAAAGGTAAATCAGTGATTATCAGAGATTAGAGAGGCAGAAAGTAAAGTGAAGTCTTCCTAAAAGACTTACTCTGTGGGCTGTTTAACAGTTTGCCTGAGACCTTGCATTTTGCCTAAGGTTGCAGAGCTAAACCTATAAAGACCACTTGTGGGAGTAGTTTTGCCATCTAGGAAGCCAAATTTATTTTACCTGATTTACTCACTGAGAAGGAGGCAGCATTTATGAGCATCATTTTCCAATCACAGCCTCCCCATTTATATTTTTTCAGAAGCCTGGGAAATCAAGTGTGCTGTTATTTTTATTGCACAGAAACAATTCTGCTAAATTCAATCCATTCCTTTAGCTATGGGCTATTAACTGAATGTACAAAAAGACTAATAGGTAACATCCATTATGTAAAGTACAATTCTCTTACCAAAGCCAAACAACTGCTTCTTTTAAAAAAAAAAAAAAAAAAAAAAAGGTACTCAGTTTCTTTAAGGCTGCACAAAGCGTCAGTTCAAAGACACTATTGGAAATTAATTTGCTGAGCACAGTACATCTGTGCAATACAAAAAGGTTGAGAAGTCAATACTAGGACCTTGATTTCTGTAAGCATTTGTATTTTAGTCACATTCATGGAATCCAGTTGCTTTTGCTTCTGGAGATTCAAAAGCACCATTCCAAGAAACGTTAATGGTTTCACTCTACAATAGGAATGTTAAGATACTTCCTGCTCCAAGTCTTATGGGGGAGGGGAGTTATGAATCAATTAAAAAAAACAATCATTGGAAAGTCTTCCTTCCTATGCTATAGAGAAGAAAACTGATTTGTACACAGAGGATGCTTTGAGAATTAGAAAGAGGATTGGAAATCAGAGCAGTTAAATTTGAATACAGGCTCTGGTATCTGTAATCTTTGTGAGGTTGGGCAAGTCATATAACATTTCTTCAGGCTTTAATTTTCTCATTCTGCAAAATAGAAGGGTTAGACTACATTATCTCTAAATTCTTACATATAAATCCTTTAATAAGTTATTTGACAGTATTATTTTTTCCAACTTGCAGCAAGCAGATGACCAGTAAATACAAAAGGATATCATTTTGAAGAAAAATGGATCCTGTAGGATACATCAATCTGCCTCAAATACTTAACTTTGTGGTGCTGGTTGTAAGCCGATGATTCAATAGATTACGTTTTAAAGTTTCATCTTAAAACTTTGTACTCACTTCCTTTAAGTGCTGCTAAAATTAATCCAAACTGCAATATATACATACATGCATGCACATATTCATGCAACAGAAATTATCAACTAGTCTTGTCTTTCTCACCCCATCATCACCAGCCAAATGTCAGGCATTGGAAAATAGCTTTTGCAGGCTTCTGCCTATAAAAACCCAGAAATTTGAGTTTTTGATTTATTTAAATTGCAGCTTCCTTTTCAAAGTCCAAATTTCACCATCGCAGTAACTAGAATGTTTTTTTTCCCTCATGTCTCCCAACTATAGTTAATTGTTTTAGTACTTCGATTGCAAAAAATCATTAGGGACCCTGAATATTCATATGTTTCCCATTATTTCATCTAGAATGTTTGAATTAGAGATTAGGTTCTGTCTCACTGGCCAATCTCTGTTCTGGTTTAAGGCCTACCTTCTTTAAGGAATCACTCTCAGGGAGTCAGTCTAGGTAAGTATTAAATAAGAGTCTGGAATTCAGAGAGACAGGGTTTAATTTATAGCTCTGCCATCAGATTCACTTTGTTTTTGGGGACAAGCTCCATTAAGCATCCCTGCATCCCCACCTCTCACATGGGCATAACACTACCTACCTCACAAGGTGCTGTGAGGCTTAACTGAAAAGCATACTGAAATGGGATGTCATTTAAATGGTGCCACACAGTGTCTGGAAGAAATAATCTGAAGTGAGAATCCCCTTTAAGCAATTTTAGGGGTCCCAGATGTGCTGGGATATACCCATTCGATGTGATATTGAAATGGCTTGGCTTACCCCTCATTTCAATGACCTCTGCAAAATTCACAATAATCCCCAATTCCCCAAGGTCACAGAACACTGAAAAATAATCCAACTAGTTAAAACAAACAAAAAATAGAAGTGCTTCACTTTCAAGTCCCTGGGGAGGGGGAGAGCAGTTTGGGGAGGGCTATATTTGTTAAAATATAGATCAGTTAGATCTTATAGAGATGCATTTTACAGGAGGAATTTATTGCCTAAGGTTTTTTGTTGTTTTCAGTCTGACTCCCCAATTTTCTGTATTATTATTTTAATATAAAATCCCTCTTCTCTCATATTGGGAAGGGAAGCTATTCATTATGATTCTTTTCATCCAGTCTGTTCTGCTCAAAGGATAAACTCTTTTCAACAACTATTGTAATTATTTTTTCATAGAAGGCCATTTTAATTGTCATATTGTTCTGCTAAACTCTATTGTCTTTGTGTCCTTCAAAACTGTCAATTACTTTAAAAGTGGGAGGGGGAGGGCAGGGGTGAAAAACACATTGTTGTAATTGATTTGTATGTTTGAATTGTCTTATCAGAAAACAAGGTTATGAATTTCATCTGAGACACAAAAATAAAATACTTTACTAAAAAAAAAAAGAAAAATCTTGTCCTTGATTTGTAATCTTTGAATCCTCTAAAAACACTTTTTCTTATCTGCTTTCTTTTTATATTTTATTAATAGTAGTTGCATGTTTGTTCATTAGCTATCTAGTGTATAACATGGTCTAGTTGAAAGAATACTGGTTGTGGATATAGAAGATCTGGATTCAAATTCTACCTTTGAATTTACAACCTATGTGAACTTGAGCAAGTTATTTATCTGTCCCTCAATTTACTCATCTGTAAAATGAGGGAGTTGGATGAAATGGCCCTTAGGATCTTTTGCAGCTCTATATCTATGGTCCTATAATACAAGGATATCTTATATTCAAAGGTGTTGATCATTTATTTTGATGTTGGATGATGGGATGCTAAGTAATTATAAATTTAAAGCTGAAAGTAACTTTTGAGGAGAGAAAAAGATCATTCTACAGATTTATGAAAAAGAGTCCAATCTGAAATGGCTGGGAATAGAAACATAACTGCCCAAGAAGTAGATCTCTTTCCTAAAGGAAATCCTGGAAGGATCTTAACAGCCAGAAGGAAAATGATTTTGGGGTGGAATTCATAGTCTCAATATCTTATTTCAGTGAAAAAAATTTAAGTGGTAACAAATAGTCTAGAGCAGTAGTCTAATTATTTTAATAACATTTTAGTAATTATTTTTATATTATTTTATTTTGTTGTGCTTGTATTAACATGCTTGTATTAGTGAAAACATTTTGAGTATACCATATATATGTGTGTGTGTGTTTATAAATATAAAGAGTATACTTGTACTATTCTACTCATAATCACATCATAAAATTTGCTCAGGACACCTAAATGGTGCAGTGGATATAGTACTGGTGCTGGAATCAGGAGGACCTGAATTCAAATTCTTACTCTATTTAATCTTTAGCTCATCTTTTAAAAATTCCATTTTTGAGCAATTCTTTTTACAAGGCATTTGGGGTTAAGTGACTTGCCCAGAGTCACAGCTTCTAAGTGTTAAATGGAATAAGTTTATTGTTGTTCAGTCATGTTTTACTTTGTTATTCCATGTGGGATTTTCTTGGCAAAAATCCTCAAATTTTTGTCACTTCTTTATCCAGTTCATTTTATAGATGAGGAAACTGAGGTAAACAGAGTTAAGTGAATTTCCCACGTAGTAAGTAAGTGTCTGAGGCCAGATTTGAATTTAAGAGGAGGAATCTTCCCAAGTCCAGGATCCCAGAATTCTGAGCACTATGTCACCTAATTACCCTCTAGAATTAACAGGGAACTAGTAAAGATTATTATATAGGTGAATAACATGATCAATTAAATATTCTAGAAAGTAATCTTGTCAGATATATGCACAGTAGGTTGTAGAGGGAAGAACAATTTAGGAGACAATAAAAGATGAGATAAAAAAATAAATTGGGTGTTTGTGGTTTCTCATATGGGAAACCAACAGGAAGAGAGGGTAGAGAGGGGGATGTTTCGAAGGGGATGATGTTTATTTTGAGACACGTAGCATGTGGGGTAGAACAGACCTATTTATCAACTTTCAATTTGGTTGACTACCTAACCTTTGTTTTAAATATGTTTAACATATATATATATAGATTAGTATATCTATCTATCTATCTATCTATCTATCTATCTATCTATCTATCTATTTGGAATTAGGGGATTAAGGGGATTTTCTAAAGAAGATAGTGCTTAAACTATGCCCAAGTTAGAGATTTTTAAAGGTAAATGTAAAGAGAGAGTGCTTTTGTGGAGGGAATAGTCTTTTTATAGGAATTATAAGAATGATGATTTTGATAATGATAATAATAACTATTTATATTGCACCTACTATGAGCCAAGCACCTTATAATTATTATGTTCAAAGCATTTTATAAGTATTCTTATTTGATATTTACAACTACCCTGGGAGGTAGGTGACCCGTCCACCGGGTCATCAAACGTGGGTCAGCGAGCAGGACATAAGCCGGGGGAGCAGAGCTCATAAGGCCGAATGGCCTGGGGAGACACAGAGGTCTGGGGACAGGATCGCAGAGAGGAAGGAGACAACTCTAGGTCACGGTAGACTATGTCTCAAGTTTATTGAGTTTGCACAGAGTATATATAGGCAGATAACCACAATGCCACGTATGTAGTAACAGCACATTGAGCAAGAAGACAGATGGGGTAAATATTTTTGTGACATTTTGAAATGAGGGGTCGGGGTCAGGTGTCAAAGGTTAGGGGCCCCAAGGGTGGAGTAGAACAATGATATCTTGTGGTTTCCTGAGGCGTGTCGTTCTGCATGCCTGTGCTGGAATGTCAATGGTTATTCTCAGAACTCAGAGACTCAGATATTTGTGTCAAGGGGGAACGGGGAAGGTAAAAAGGGTCATGGTGTTAAGGTTCAGTCTCTGGCAGGTAGGTGAAATTATTATCCCCAGATGAGGAAACTGAGGCAAACAGAGCTTAACAATTTGCCTGGGGTCATATAGCTAGTTATCTATCAGAAGACAAATTTAAATTAAATCCACTGGGTCACTTTCATGGAGTAGGAAATGAAAAGTCATACAGGGAACAGCAAGTAAGCCAATTTGGCTGGAATGCAGAATATATGAGAAAAAAAAAAAAGAAGAATTGGTTGGAGCGAGTTTGTAAAGGGTTTTAAAACAGAAAAGTTTGCATTTTTTACATGAGGCAATAGGAAGCCAACAAAGCTACTTAAGCTGGAGAAAGTTGATCAGACCTGGAGTACAGATAAGAGAAGTGATGAAGGATTGATTAGTGTGGTAGTTATGTGAGTAGAGATAAGGGAGCAGATGCTAGAGATATTATAGAAGTAGTAAGGAAACTGAGAGAAATGGAATCAAAAGAGTAAAATTACACAGCATTCTTTTTTATATAAATGAAAGACAAATATTAGTTTACATGCAAATTAGTAACCAAAACTTCATTTAATTTTAACATGACTTGATTTTTCCCAAGTTCGTGTTCTTACATATCACAGTAGTATAGCAGGTTAGAGAAGTCTATTACAAAGACAATTTAGAAAGAAAGCAAAATAATTTTCTTTTTTTTTTTTTTTTGCTGAGGCAATTGGGGTTAAGTGACTTACCCAGGGTCACACAGCTGTTACGTGTCTGAGACCAGATTTGAACTCAGGTCCTCCTGATTTCAGGGCTGGTGCTCCATCCACTGCGCCACCTAGCTGCCCCGCAAAATAATTTTCAACTATAATTAGGAAGCAATCTTTATCCTGGTTTTTATTATTGATTGAGTAGATCATCTGTCTAGTTATAATTAAAGTATTTTAATCATACTAGTCTTGTCATCTGCATCATCATAGTAATCTGATGTTTTCTTGAAAATTAATTTTAACCTCTTGTCTCTCTTTTTTCTTTGTATGACTATGGCTGTGAAAAAAACTCAACAGAAGATTTTATATCATACATGAGAAGCCGTAGGTAGCCAATTGATTAAGTCCTATTTATTTCTGTCATACTGACCTGTCTCTTATTTGATAGGTTTTCCATTTACTTTATCAGATTTTATTTTGACTAGCTCTCCAAGAACCTACAACTGACTCAAATGTTTTATTCAAAAATATTTCCCACACTTGTTTGTATAGCGACTACTAGAGTATAAGGAAACACATTTTGGAGAAAGGATCAATCACATGCAAGAAATGATGGCCCCTCCTCTGTGGGTTGTTAACTTTTAAAGAGCTTTAATGTTTTTTGGTAATGTCTCAATTACATAAAATTAAATTAATTAAATAAAATACAATGCAACATAGATAATATAAATTTGTCGGGGTTTTTTCATGTCAATATGTGGTCCCACAGAAATGTGTGTCTATTCACACTACTTTGCTAATGGAATAATCTTAAGATTACAAAGTAACATGTTCCCCCTTCCTCATTTTTCTTGGGCCTCAGTCTTGGTCTGGCTCTGGGGGATATAGCTACAAAAAACCACAGCTCCCTCTAGAATGCAGACAAATTCCAGGTGATCTGAGATTTTGTGCTTCTAAACAGGCAGAAGGAGTTGGAGTCTTTTATCAAATAAGCAAATCCCCATTTTAATATGGTAATCATAAATATGTCCCATAAAGAATAACATGGCCAAGTCAAATCAGTCAATATACTAGCATTTATTAAGTGCCTTCTCTGTGCCAGGCATTGTTCTAAACAATGAAGACAGAAAGGCAAAAAACACCCCTTGTTCTCAAGGAGTTCTAATAAGTATGACAACTAACAAAAAGCTGTGTATAAACAAGATGTATATAAACAAAATGTGTACAGGCTATATTACTGATAATCAAGAGGGAAGATTTTTCATTAAGTGGGATAGGGAAAGGTTAATAGAATCCTTCTGGTATCAGAGATTGTACCCACATTTCTAGATCCACAAGTCATCCCAACTATTTCTATCATTCCTCATTTCCAACTATCAACTCCAATGCCATAATCAAGTGAGATAATATATGAAAAGTGCTTTATAAAACAAAGCATTATGTAAATGTCAAATATTATTATATTAAGTATAGAGTTAGAAGTAACCCCACTCCAGTTTAATCTTGATACCTTAACTAGGTAAAAATAAGAATACATTTCAGTCAGTGAGTTAATCAACCAACCAGCCAATCAATCAATCATAGGCTTAAGGGGAACTTTTTGAATACCTCATGAATGGGAGATTTTAAGTTGCTAGAGAGAATAACCTCTTTGTCACATGTACTCTCTAACTTGGAACCTGCACTCTGAAAGTTCTTGTGGAAGAGTGTGTCATAGACTTTTGGGGGATATTTTGCACAGAATCTTTATATTGTGCCACTTTAATAAAGATTCCTCTCTAAAAGATACCTAAAATTGGCTGAATAAATTGATTCTCAACTGATAATCTTGGGAGAAGGTAGAAAGGTTTGTTCAAATTGACAAGTGTTAAAGAATCAATCACCTTTGAAGAGTCAGAGGTATCCCCAGAATCATGAGGAGCTTATGTAATCTTGCTCAAGGAAGTGAGACTTATTTAGGAGAGCAGGATTTAGGATCACGATGATTCAGAGATTATATGGGGCACATTATTATTTCTGTAAGAATCAATGGAAGTTGAAGTCCCATCTCAAAGTTCCCTGAACAATGCTCACTTCCTTTATCTCAATGTTCTTTGTCCTTCCTTCCAATTAAATTCATCAAGCATTGCTAAATATTTACTGTGTGCAGAACATTTTACTAGATGATGAAACAAGAGGAAAGGGATTAGGATTTATATAGAAGGGAATAAGAATTTATATAGTACTACTTTATGCAGACACTGTGCTAATACAAATATCTCATTTGTTTTGCTTTATAAATATATTTGATCCTTACAACAATCCTACAAGGTAAGTGCTGTTATTATTCCCATTTTACAATTGAGGAAACTGAGACAGGTAAAGCTTAAGTGACTTGTAAATAGTCACATAATTAATTCATATCTGAGGCCATATCTAAACTCAAGGCTTTCTGACTCCAGGCCCAGCATTACCTATTGCCTCCATCTAATCTGTCTCATAGATTGCTTACCCTCATATTCCAAATCACAAAATAACTGACTCCAAGCCTGGCCCTCTGCCGGAGTCTAACTCCAGTGAAAACCAAACATGTGAATCTGAAATGAATATCTGAGGCCAGATATTCTTTGCAATCTCCATTTGTTATAATATTATATTTAATTATCATACTATTATCATACTAATGTATTGATAAAGATAGAGTCATAAATAGCATGATTATGATGCCTTGTTCCATCCTCCATCAAGATTATCAAAAATTTGTCTCCAGTTTGTCTTTTTATTCTTTGTTAGGGAGATGGTGAGCCAATGCTTTGAATTGATTAGCCCTTATAGAGATCAGATCTCTTTTGCCTTTCGGAATATCTGATTCCAGGCCCTTCGATCCTTTAATGTGGAAGCTGACAGATCTTGTGTGATCCTAATTACAGTTCCTCAGTATTTGAATTGTTTCTTTCTAGCTGCTAGCAATATCTTTTCCTTGGTACGAAAGTCCTGAAATTTGGCCACAATATTCCTTGGGGTTTTAATTTTGGAGTCTCTTTCAGGAGGTGATCGATGAATTCTTTCAATGCCAATTTTGCCTTCTGATTCTAAAACATCAGGGTAATTTTCTTTCATGATTTCCTGGAAGATAGCATCAAGGTTCTTTTTTTCATCGTGGCTTTCAGGGAGTCCAATAATCTCTCCTGGATCTGTTTTCCAAGTCAGTTGTTTTTCCTAGGAGATATTTCATATTTTCTTCTATTTTTTCATTTTTTTTGTTTTTGTTTGATTCTTGAAGTCTTATTGAGTCATTCATTTCAATTTGTTCAATTTTAATTTTTAAGGTATTATTTCTTTCAGTTATCATTTTTAGCTCCTTTTGTAACTGGCCAATTGAATTTTTTGGTTCATTGCATTCTTTTTCCATTTTGCCAATTTTATTTTTCAGTGAATTGTTGTCTTTTTCCAATTCACTAATTTTTTTTCAGTGAATTGTTATCTTTTTTTAATTCACCATTTTTATTTTCCAGTGAATTGATGATTTTTTCTAATTCACTATTTTTATTTTTCAGTGAGTTGGTGACTTTTTTCAATTCACCAATTTTGTTTTTCAGTGAATTGTTGTCTTTTTCCAATTCACCAGTCTTGTTTTCCAGTTTTTCACATCTCTGTTGCAGGGTGTTATATCCTTCTTGCACTGATCTCAATTTATTTCCCCATTCTTCTTCTAACTCTCTTTTGAGATTTTTTATGCAATCTTCCAAGAAAGCCTTGTGAGAAGGGGACCAGCTCATGTCCGCCTTTGTGGCTTCCTCTGGGATTGTTTTCAGAACCTCAGAATCTGGGATCTGCCCTTCTTTCCATAAAAGCTGTCAATGGTGAGAGCTCTCTTTTGCTTCTTACTCATGTTTTTGATTTTGAGGTCTAATTCAGAGCAGGGAATTCTGCAGCCTTTCAATTTGCCCTGGGGCAGCTCACGAAGTTGGCTTCCGGTGCAGGGCTGGTCAGGCTAGATCTGCACTAGGACTATGCTTTTAGTTGCTCTCAATCCACCCTTTACCAAAGGCAAATCTGCCAAAGTACCTGCCCACAAGCAGAGCAAAGTGGCCCAAGTGTCTCCCAGGGACTTTCTGGCTGCTTAGAATCCTCTGCTCCGTTCCAGCCCGAACTTGCACCCTGGCTGAGCGCTGGCGTCTGAGCCCAGGGAGCTGCTCCATCCCCTGCCCATCTGAAACTGACCTTCTCCGGAGTTCTTTCAAAATAGATTTTTCATAGAAGTGCATTGTACTCCAAGTGTTTGGTGGAGCCCTCACTCCAGAACCAGTTCGGAGGCTCAATTTGTCTGGGTCTGAGGGAAGGTCTCAGGAGCTCACAGAGAATGATGTTTGCAGTTCGCCATCTTGGCTCTGAGCTCCCCCCCTCCCCCCCGCCAGAGATCAGATCTCAAGTAATAGCTGGACACTGCACTCCTCCTATACGTGCACATATTCAATACTGCTTCTCTAAAGCCCCTCTAAACATTGTATCACCTCACTTCCTTGAGGTGATGCAAATTTTAAATAAGACATACTCTGCTTCTATGGAGCTAATAGTCTGATGGAAAAGATATGATTCAAATGCAGGTAATCATAATTTAAAATGATATATGACAAATAAATAAAATAAGTACAAAGTGCTTTGCCAGATATGAAAGAGCAAATGTCATCAGATATTAGCTAGGAGGTTAAAAGCAAGGTTCAATGTCAACATGCTATTTGATCTGGGCTATAAAGGATAAATATCTCAACAGATAAAAGGAGGAGATACAGACAAATGGAGAAACATAGTTAATTGTGAAAACAGCTGTATAAACATAGCTAAGTGGGAAAACACAGCTATAAGTATATATACATTTGGGGGTGGTGGGAGAAGAGAATATTTATATATGTGGGATGAAAAGAAATAAAGTCCTATATGACAGTAGCAAAGAATGAATAGAAGAGTATGTATGTAGAGAATTAATGTATATATATTAATATATTAATGTATATACATGTCAGCTTAAAACTATGTATTACTACACTCTATAAACAAAGCACAATGCTCCATGATAAAAAGATGAAATATAGTGTAATTCCTGCATTCAAGAAGTTTATAATCTAATAGGAAAGGAAATAGTTCTTTGCTTATTCTTTTAAATATGCAAATGCTTATAAAACAAAGTAAAATATGTTAGAGGAAATAGGGGACTCTAACTACCAAGATAAGAAGTTTGGACTTTGTGTTTTAGATAAGAGGGAGTTACTTAGAGTTTGGGGGAAAATGGGAAAATGACTAGTTTGAGGCATGAGAAATCCTCATATTCCTGGATAAATGGTCACTTAGACAAGAGATAGGCCAAAGTCCAGCTGACCTCCTAGGAAGCTGTTAATGCTGAACTGTACTATGTGGTGGAAATTACATATGAGGTAGAGGACAGACGGAAGACATGCAACAGATGGAAGAGATTTGACTCAGCTAACAATGAGAAAAGAACGAAGCAATATTGAGGTTTCAAAAGCTAGTTAATGCCATAACATTTTAAAGCTCCTTTAATTATTCCCTTATTGTCTAGCCAAGGTGATAAACCTGACAAACTTCATTGTAGGAGAATGGGAATCAGATCCCAAATAAAGTAATAAAATATGCCAGAAGGAATATAATAAAATATGAAATAAAAAAGCTAAATGATTTCAAGGTCCTTTAGAAAGAGAAAAAATTCTCTCACTTTTGTGAGTTTTGTAGTCATTTTTGACATGGAAAATTTTCATTTTGTTAAGAGGCTACAGTTTGTTTTTTTTAATCCCATCTGACTTCCCTACAGAGAACTGGTGGATAAAGCTACTGTATATAGTATGTATAGTTCCAATGTCTGTTTGAAGGAGATAACTACCTATATTAAATGCTTCTTCAAGAAACTCATAAGTTTCACTGGGATTGTACCAACAGACATAAACTACTTAGAATTCTGTGCTTCCTTCTAATGCATTTAAAGATAACACAGAAACAAAGGTTAAAGACTAAATACAATTAGCCAGGGATCATTCAAATGTTGGTCACCAAAATTACTAATGCACAGAAACAGTCTCAAGATGATTAATAGAAGGTAATGGAGAACAAGGAATTTTAATTCAAATACAGATCTCAAATATAGAGATGGAAGGAATTTCACAGGTCATGTAGTGCAACTTTCTAATTTCACAGATGAGGAATCTAAGGTCCATGAAGGTTATCACTTCTCCACCTACAAAATGGAGGCTTCAGTGTGAATAAAGGGGAGGAAAACTGTTTTGGGTTTTTTGTTCGTTTGTTTGTTAATGCAGTAGAACTATGGGATCATAGTTTTTAAGAGTTAGAAAGGACCTTGGAGTTTATGTAATTTAATTGTCTCTTTTTACCAGTAATGAAACATGTAGCTGGACAGAATGAATCTCGGAACATGCTGCAAGCAGCTTGTGAACCCATTGTTAAATTTTTGGTCTGAGCATTTATACAATAAGAAATCAGCTGTTATAAGTCAAGGCATGATTTAAAGTATAGAGAAATATTAATGTTGATTAAAAATAAATTTGTGTCATGAGTATATTTTTTGGTTGTTGGAAAACCTAGTAGTTACACATTTACCAATGCATTTCTGATTTAAGCCTGATCATTTTAAACTACAAACACAGTACTCTTTGCATTTCACTAGTCTACTTTGTTACCTAAAAATTTAGAGTTTATTCCTGATACTATAGTTTAAATACAGTTGTTCCTTAATCATTCTTATTAACTGTCCTTCCCCTCCTCCCTCCACAATCTGTCTTCAGTGACAAAAATTTCCACTAACTTGCTCTGGGATGAAGCCCAGAACAAATTAGAAAAAGAAAGAAAAACAAGATTTTAAAACTGAGATTTCATTTTGTTTGATCTCATCATACTCCCATACAGATTCCATTGCTTCTACCTGTCATTCTCTCCCTTTGCAAGTAGTACAGGCAAGAGTATATTCATGATTTGGTTAACAAATTTGTCGATTTTCATGAAAAAAAAAATGTAGGTAGAACACATTTTTTTCCCTTTGTTTTTGAGGAATTGGGGTTAAGTGATCAGGGTCAGTCAGCTTGAAGCTGGATTTGAACTTAAGTTCTCTTGGCTCTGGAAGTTGTTGCTTTATTCACTGTATCTATCCCTACAACACATTTTTAAGTTTAATCTGCATTGTTAACATTTTCTCCATGATTTTCTTAAGTCTAGACAATCAACAAAACAATATATCCAGACCTGATTTTGTTTGCTAATAGTTGTGTTATTAAGCACACTCTATTTGACAATCCACTAGTGAGAGTTTGTTGGAGCTGGTCCCAGGAAGTCCTACTTATGATCCAAGGAAATGAGAGAGGAAAAGGATACATCCATACAAAAATATTTATAGTCATTCTTTTTGAAGTGGCAAAGAACTGAAAATTAAAGGGATATTCAACAATTGAGGAATGACTGAATAAATTACAGTATATGAATGTAAAGTGACATCATTGTTCTGTAAGAAATGAGATTTTGTATGATCTCAGAAAAAACTGGGAAGATTTGTATGAAATGACACAGAATAACATGATCAGAATCAGGAGACCAGTTTCCTTGATGACATAAATAATGACATTTTTAGGAAATATTTGAAAGACTTGGGAACTCTGATCAATACAATAGACAATAATGATTCCAGAGGAGTAACAGTGAATTATGTTACATATGATACAGGTGTGTATAATGCTATAAACTCTGATTCCAAAGAGACTTTAGCCTAGTCATGGCCTCAGAGGACTACAAGCAAGGTAACATATGGTGAGTTGCACTTAATTTGTTTTTAATTTTAACTTGTTTCATAAGATAGAAATAGGAACTGGCCTATTCACAGGTCAGTAAGTTGGCAGCAGGTGAGAAGACTCTCTTCACCAATGCAGGCTAATAATTTTTCTCTGTGGGTAGAGTTGCTTAGTCCACTAAAAGGTTAAATTATTTGCCCAGAATACTTTACCAGTTTGTATCTGAGGCAGAATTTGAATCCAGGTCTCCTGGCTTCAAGGCCAACTCTCTATGAATTAGGCTATAATTGGCTCCTCTGTAACTTTCCTTAAAATTTAGGCCAATATTATATTTTTTTCACTTTGAAGATTTGTAGATCCAAACAGGTCAGATACTTTAGCTGTGCTTTCAAGCTCTACCAAATGAAACAAAATCTCAAACCTTAGATTATTAACATTTCTTTCATCAGAACTCTTCTTATTTAATAATTTAATTTATAATAATAATTAATAATTTAATAGAACTTTTCTATTAACAAGGAACCACTTCTTTGAGTTTCTCCTTAACATCAGGCTTAGAACAACTAATAAATCCTTGGGTATCTATTACAATCACATTTATCCAGGTGAAGTGTGAACTGTGTCAACCAAACAGGGATTCTCTGAAAATGTAATTTGTAATTGAGTATTAATTATTAAAAATGATATCAAAGTACACAGATTTCTTTTGTTCCCTTCAAATAAAAGTGGCTATCTTAAATGGGGAGTGGGGATGAAATGGGAGAGGGCACAAAGGGGAGAAGGGAGTTCTATTTTCTGTGACTGATATTATTAGTTTAAGCAATAGGAGGAAAAGTTTACACCAATTTTGATAAGCTCAAATGGAAACATTAGTCATTAAACTGTATATAAAGATCCTTGTAGGCTTTACATGCTTAGAAAACCATATGAAGTTATTATTGTAATTTTTCATGGCTGCTTGGTGCTATAATAAATGGAATGTTGTAGATCTGGAATCAGGAAGACCTGAATTCAAATTCAGCCTAGACACATTTCAGCTGTGTGACCTTAAGTAAGTCACTTAATCCTGTTTGCCTCAGTTAACTCATGTATAAAATGATAGGGAGAAGGAAATGGCAAATTACTCCAAGTATCTCCACGGAGAAAACTCCAAAAGAGGTCATGAAAAGTCTGACATGACTGAAAAATGACTGAATAAGAATTATATTTTCATTAATTTTGTTGAATATTTACTAATTACATTTTAATCTGGTTTAGACTATATTTGGGGGTATTATGGATCATGGATTTTGACATCTTTGGTCTATACCTTCTCCAAAATGTAACTTCTATGTCAATAAATCCATCTTTTATTAGACAGCTAAGTATTTTGGATAACATAATAAAAACAGCCTATTTTTATTGTTTTGAATGGCATTCTTTATGTCCTGGAATTAAAGCCAAAAGGCTTGCTGTGGCTAAAAATGCCCACTGGAGTCATAACTAGTAAATGCTGGATCCTGGGGCAAGGAATAGGAAAAGAACTCTCAAATCCATTTACTAATTCATTGTGTGAAAATTGTATAAGGCATGATTTAGCAAATTCAGTTTAGTGCAAAGAAGAATGTTATAATGCTTTACTAATAGGTGCAATTAATATTATTTGTGTGTTAGTTACTTAGCTTATTGTTGTAAATTATTCTTGTTAACTAGTTATTAAGCTTTTTTTGTTTGTTTGTTTTTGTATTGCTATGGCTTAAGGAATATTAGGTCTGTCAGGGACTTCTAAATGCCCACAAAGAAGAAAAACTAGTTGTCCCAATACTAATTATGACTGATCCATTGCTGCTTATGAGGCATCTCAATCTTAAATTTTTTTTTTAAATTACAAATACTCCAATAAACCCTAATAACTAAGCTTTTGGGGTAAAATTCATTATTTGACAAAAACTGTTAGGAAAACTAGAAAACAGAAATTAGATACAGAATTAGATACAGACCAACAGTTCACATCTCTACCAGTCCATCATTGTCATGACCCAAGCTGAAATTGGACTGATTGCACTAGAAAAGCCTTTTATTCCTCCAAGATTTTTTCACAACCAAAGATTTATGCTGCTACAACAAGAGGTCACCTTTTGAATGTACACTCTAATATATTGGGGTTGCTCCATTGTAAAAGAGTGACTGTCTTCCTAAGGAAAGTTACACCTTTGATTAGAACCCCCAACTCCAGAACCTACTCCTGGAAGATTTCTTTGAGACTGCAGTAGAGAATAAGAACTTCTTAGTATTAGACCAATCATGATTCCAGAGGACCAATGATGAGACACCTCCTGACAGAAAGGTGTTAATCTAAATATGCAAAGTGAGACACACATGGACACAGACAATATGAGAATTTGTTTTGCCTGTTTATTTGTATTTGTTTTAAAGGATTTTTTTTTCCTGAGGTAATTGGGGTTAAATGATTTGCCCAGGGTCATGTAGCCAGGAAGTGTTAAGTGTCTGAGGCCAGATTTTGAAATCAGCTCCTCTTGACTCCAGGGATGATACTTTATCCACTGTGCCACCTAGTTGCTTTGGATTATTTATTTATTTGCTTTCATTCTTATATTTTTTTTCCCAGTGTGGAAAGGGAAGGTGAAAGCACAAGAAAATAAATGCCTTCTAATTAAAAAACAATCAAACTTAATAGCTTTTCAGACCTAACAGGATTTTCACGCCATGCTTTAACTACTGCTCTCCAAAAGGATCCAAGGTCAGAGAAATTACTTTAGGTTCACACTTGTAAAATCTTAGCTAAATTGCAACAATTTAACCACTAATCGAATTGTCAAGATAGCAACTTGGGGGGGGGGGGAGCGGAGCCAAGATGGCGAACTGCAGACAGCATTCTCTGTGAGCTCCTGAGACCTTCCCTCAGACCCAGACAAATTGAGCCTCCCAACTGGTTCTGGAGTGAGGGCGCCATCAAACACTTGGACTACAACGCACTTCTATCAAATATCTACTTTGAAAGAACTTCTGAGGTCAGTTTTAGACGGGCAGGGGATTGAGCAGCTCCCAGCGCTCAGATGCCAGGGCGCAGCCAGGATGCAAGTCCAGGGCTGGGAAGGACCAGAAGATTTTAGGCTGCCAGGAAGTCCCTGGGAGACACTTGGGCCACTTTGCTCTGCTTTTGGGCAGGTGCTTTGGCAGGTCTACCTTTGATTAAAGGGTGGATTGAGAACAGCTGAAAGTGTGGTCCTAGTGTGGATCTAGCCAGATCAGCCCCAGACCTGAAGTCAACTCGGCAAACTGCCCCAGGGCAAATTGAAATCCCGGCTGCTGCTGCTGCTGCTGCTGCAGAATTCTCTGCTGGTGAGTGATACCTCTGCTGAAAATCATGAGCAAGAAGAAGAGAGCTCTCACCATAGACAGTTTTTATGGAGAGAAACTAGAGCAGTCCCCAGATCCTGAGATTCTGAAAACAATCCCAGATAAAGCCACAAAGGTGGACTTAAGCTGGTCTCCCTTTCAGAAGGCTTACCTGGAAGATTGCATAAAGAATCTCAAAAGAGAGCTAGAAGAAGATTGGGGAAATAAACTTAGAGCAGTGCAAGAAGGAAATATCGCCCTGCAACAGAGATGTGAAAAACTGGAAAATAAGTCTAGTTAATTGGAAAAAGACAACAATTCACTGAAAAACAAAATTAGTGAATTGGAAAAAGACAAAAATTCACTGAAAAATAAAATTAGTGAATTGGAAAAAGACAAAAATTCACTGAAAAACAAAATTAGTGAATTGGAAAAAAGACAACAATTCACTGAAAAATAAAATTGGCAAAATGGAAAAAAAATGCAATGAACCAAAAAATTCAATTGGCCAGTTACAAAAGGAGCTAAAAAAGATAACTGAAGGAAATAATACCTTAAAAATTAAAATTGAACAAATTGAAATGAATGACTCAATAAGACTTCAAGAATCAGTCAAACAAAAACAAAAAAAGGAAAAAAATAGAAGAAAATATGAAATATCTCCTAGGAAAAACAACTAATTTGGAAAACATATCCAGAAGAGACAATCTAAGGATTATCGGACTCCCTGAAAGTCATGATGAGAAAAAGAACCTTGAGGCTATCTTCCAGCAAATCATGAAAGAGGAAATCATGAAAGAGAATTGCCCTGATGTTTTAGAATCAGAAGCAAAGTTGGCATTGAAAGAATTCACCAATCACCTCCTGAAAGAGACCCCAAAATTAAAACCCCAAGGAATATCATGGCCAAATTTCAGGACTATCACACCAAGGAAAAGATATTACAAGCTGCTAGAAAAAAACAGTTCAAATACCGAGGAACTGTCATTAGAATTACATAGGATCTGTCAGCTTCCACATTGAAGGATAGAAGGGCCTGGAATCAGATATTCCAAAGGCAAAAGAACTTGGATTACAGCCAAGAATAAGCTATCCAGCT
>JAJPUD010015599.1:20622-36825 GCA_023553655.1 Myrmecobius fasciatus | reverse complement strand
ATGGTTTTAAATAGATGCTACTGATCATTTTAAGGAAAACCCATTTATTCCTATACTCTCTAGTGTTTTTAATAGGAAAGGGTGTTGGATTTTATCAAATGCTTTTTCTTCATCTATTGAGATAATCATATGGTTTTTGTTAGTTTGGTTATTAATATAATTAATTATGCTGATAGTTTTCCTAATATTGAACCAGCCCTGCATCCCTGGTATAAATCCTACTTGGTCATAGTGTACTATGCTGGGGATGACTTTCTCTAATCTCATTGCTAATATCTTATTTAAAATTTTTGCATCAATATTCATTAGGAAAATTGGTCTATAGTTTTCTTTGTCTGTTTTCACCCTACCTGGTTTAGCTATCAGCACCATATCAGTGTCATAGAAGGAATTTGGCAGTATACATTCTGTCCCTATTTTCTCAAATAATTTGTGTAGTATTGGAATTAATTGTTCTTTGAATGTTTGGTAGAATTCACATGTAAATCCATCTGGCCCTGGAGATTTTTTCTTAGGGAGTTGGTTAATAGCTTGTTCTATTTCTTTTTCTAATATGGGGCTATTTAAATAATTTATATCTTCTTCTGTTAACCTGGGCAATCTATATTTTTGTAGATATTCCTCCATTTCATTTAGATTATCAAACTTACTGGCATAAAGTTGGGCAAAGTAACTCCTAATTATTGCTCTAATTTCCTCTTCATTGGAGGAAAGTTCTCCCTTATCATTCTTGAGACTAACAATTTGATTTTCCTCTTTCCTTTTTCTTATCAAATTAACTAAAGGCTTATCTATTTTGCTGGTTTTTTCATAAAACCAACTCAGTTTTATTTATTAATTCAATAGTTTTCTTATTTTCAATTTTATTAATTTCTCCTTTTATTTTTAGAATTTCCCATTTGGTATTTAATTGAGGGTTTTTAATTTGTTCTTTTTCTAGTTTTTTTAATAATAAGCCCAATTCACTGATCTTTTCTTTCTCTATTTTATGCAAATAAGTGTCTAGAGATATAAAATTGCCCCTTATAACCGCTTTGGCCGTATCCCACAAATTTTGGTATGTTGTCTCCTTATTGTCATTCTTCTGGATGAAATTATTGATTGTGTCTATGATTTGCTCTTTCACCCATTCATTCTTCAGGATTAGATTATTTAATTTCCAATTAACTTTTGGTCTATTTTCTCCTGGCCTTATATTGCATGTGATTTTTATTGCACCATGATCTGAAAAAGATGCATTTACTATTTCTGCCTTTCTGCATTTGATTTTGAGGTTTTTATGCCCTAATACATGGTCAATTTTTGTATAAGTTCCATGGACTGCTGAGAAAAAAGTAAACTCCCTATTGTCTCCATTCAATTTTCTCCACAGATCTATCATACCTAACTTTTCTAACAATTGGTTTACCTCCCTAGTTTCTTTCTTGTTTGTTTTGTGGTTTGATTTATCTAATTCTGAGAGAGCAAGGTTGAGATCCCCCACTAGTATAGTTTTGCTGTCTATTTCTTCTTGCATCTCTCTTAATTTCTCCCCTACAATTTGGATGCTATTGCACTTGGTGCATATATATTTAATATAGATATTGCTACATTATCTATGGTACCCTTTAATAAAATATAGTTTTCTTCCTTATCTCTTTTGATTACATCTATCTTGGCTTTTACTTGATCTGAGATGAGGATTGCTACCCCTGTTTTTTTTTTCACCTGAAGCATAATATTTTCTGCTCCAGCCATTTACCTTCATCCTATATGTGTCACTATGTTTTAGATGTGCTTCTTGTAGACAACATATTGTGGGATTCTGGTTTTTAATCCAGTCTGATATCCACTTCCGCTTTATGGGAGAATTCATCCCATTCACATTCACAGTTAGAATAACTAATTCTTTATTTCCTGCCATCTTATTTACCCAAGTTATGTTTTCCCCTTTCCTTTCCCCTTTCTTTCTTCCCCCCCTCCTTAGTACTTTGCTTTTGATGACCTCCTCCCCCAGACAATACTCCACCCTTTGGATCCCCTCCCCCTGTTTTTACTCCTTTCCCCTGATTCTTCTAATTTCCCTTCTATTAGTTTATCCCTTAATTTTCCTCCTTTCCCTCCCACTTCCCTCTAGCAACAGACAAGTTTCTATGTGAAATCAAGTGTCTGATATACACTTTTAGAGCCCAACCTGATGAGAGTAAGATTTACACATCTCCCTCCCCTCTTTCTCTCAATTATAATAGGTTTTCTTTGCCTCTTCAAGTGATTTTACCTTGTTTTTACCTCCTTTTTTTTTTTAGATCTTATTTTACCACTTTTTCCCTCTTTTGCCCAGTATGACAACCTTTTCCCCTCTAGTTCTCTTTTTCATATTATCAAAGTAATATCTAGTTAATTATACCCCCAAACTTTAAGTATCCCCCTAGTAAAAATAAAGTTCTCAAGAGTCCTTTCCTTTTTACCTTTTCATGCTTCTCTTGAGTTCTGTGTTTGGAGGTCAAATTTTTTGTTCAGATCTGGTCTTTTCATTAGAAATAGGTGAAATTCACCTATATCATTGAATGACCATCTTCTTCCCTGGAGGATAATGCTCATTCTAGGTGGATAGGTTATTCTTGGTTGTAATCCAAGTTCCTTTGCCTTTCAGAATATCTGGTTCCAGGCCCTTCGATCCTTCAATGTGGAGGCTGACAAATCGTGTGTGATTCTAATTATTGATCCTCGGCATTTGAATTGTTTCTTTCTAGCTGGTAGCAGAATCTTTTCCTTGGTGCTATAGTCCTGAAATTTAGCCACGATATTCCTTGGGGTTTTAATTTTGAGGTCTCTTTCAGGAGGTGATTGGTGAATTCTTTCAATGGTGATTTTGCCTTCTGATTCTACAATCTCAGGGCAGTTTTCTTTCAGGATTTCCTGGAAGATAGTGTTTAGATTCTTTTTTTCATCATGGCTTTCAGGAAATCCAATAATCCTTAGATTGTCCCCCTTAGATCTATTTTCCAAGTCAGTTGTTTTTTCTAGGAGATATTTCATATTTTCTTCTAATTTTTCATTTTTTTGTTTTTGTTTGACTGATCTTGAAGTCTTATTGAGTCATTCACTTGCATTTGTTCAATTCTTATTTTTAACGTGTTGTTTTCTTCAGTTACCTTTTTAAGCTCCTTTTGTAACTGGCCAATTGAATTTTTTTGTTCATTGTACTTTTTTCCACTTCACTAATTTTATTTTTCAATAAATTGGTGTCTTTTTCATATCTCTTTTGCAGGGCATCATATCCTTTTTGCAAGATATTGTATCCTTCTTGCACTGATTTCAATTTATTTTCCCATTTATCCTCCAGCTCTCTTATGAGGTTCTTCATGCAATCTTCCAGAAAGGCCTTTTGAAAAGGGGACCAGTGATGGTCCTTGCTGATTTCCTCTTGAGTTTTGTCTAAAGGAACTTCAAGATCTGGGGTCAGCCCTTCTCTGTCTCGATAAAAGCTGTCTATGGTGAGAGTTCTCTTTTGCTTCTTCATTTTTTTTTTTTTTTAGACAGGGTGTATATCTCTTTAAGGTTTGGAAAAAACGCAGCTAAAGCTCTTTGCCCTAGGGCACTTCAGGGAATTAACTTAAGGTGCTGGGCTGGTGGGGGCTAGGACTAAGTCGGAATCACTCCTTAAACAAGGCAAGTCTGCCAGAACACCTGCCCCCAATCAGGGCAGAGTGTCCCGAGTGCCTCAGATAAACTCCAGGTTTTTGGAATTTGGAGTTTGGAATTTCTGCCAAGATGAGTTGAGCTGAGCTGAGACCCACTCTCACTTCCGGCCTATACCCGAGTCCGCTTGTTTATCCCTCTGTCCGAGTTAGACAAACCTGATATGAAGTTCTTCAGAGAGCAGTGTCCAAATATTTCTGAATTCGTTGACTTGAAGATCATTTCAGAGGCTTATTTTATTGTTGGTTTGAGAGAAGATCGGAGGAGGACGCAGAGAGTCACGTTTTCACTCTTCCATCTTGGCTCCGCCCCCCACTAAGTTTATTTTTCTTCAACTCTCAAGTAAGGTAGGGTGTTAGGGTGGAAGATTGAGAAGACAGATTTCTGCTGTTTGAAAATATGTATATGTATATATATATATATATATATATATATATATATATTTTTAATGTAGCCACAGTAAGCTAATAGAGAACACAAATAGGGACACACATTACAAAAATGAAGGATACATGCATGTCCAGAGCAACTCATATGTCTGATACTGCAGAACTATTTTTGATAACATTGTAGCACTCTCCATTTTTGCCTACTAAACATCACATCTTCCCTCTCTTCTAAGTATATTGTATCTTCTGTGTATTTTCACTGATCTTGGGATCAATGAGTTCTTTTTCTTTCAATACTTGAAACAGTTAAATGTATTTCCTTCTTTATATATGGTACAAAATATAAATTGTCCCATGTCATAACATTAAATGCAAAGAAAAAAAATCCTGTAATTTCAGTGTCTTCATTTCAGTTTGTATATTTTCTAAATAAATTCTTAGCTTTGTTCATTGAGCTACTTCTATATCAATTAATTTTCAGCTACTTAGCCTCATCAAGGCCAGTTAATCTATTTAGAATTATTTAACTTTCTATTACCTTTTACTGAGTATAGTGGCCAGAAAAGATCTTCCTAGGAGAGAGAGAGCTATACAGTTCTGTTATTATCAAGGGTTATAAATTATAAGTCATGCAGGCCAAGATTATCTGTCCCTTTGATAGCCTTTCTTTTAGTGTTGATTAGAGTTCCTTGATTTCAGACAACTATCTGCCTTAAGGTCAAGAAATTTCTTTTAATTTCTGTTAAGTCTCCAATTATATGTGCCTCTCCAAAGCCATTTTGGAGATTCCAAGTGGTGTGGAAGGTAGGGAGACTATGGGTTTCCCTTCTATCAAGAAGTTATTCGAGACTGTTATATAAAATAAGTTGGGGTAAGAACAAAAGACTACAATGAATTAAACAAGGTGATTATTGTCCTTTTCTAGTTCACATTCCTGCCTTTATTATGCATGCCTGCTAGTGACTTTGTGCTTCCTTTTGTCCAGCACAAACCTTGATGTTTTCCCTATAATTACAGAGTAAAACACATTTCCAGAATCTCTCAGTTGAGAGGAATTTCGGAGGTCATCTAGTCCAACTCATTCTTGAATAGCCTTCTCTCTATAATGCCACCAAGAAAAGACAGAATAACTGATATATTCTTCATTGCTTTATTAAAATTTGACTTTTTCCAATTGTTTAGCATCTTCTTCTTTCAGCTTGAAAACATATTCTTCCTAATCCCCTCAAAGCTGTATTGCCTGTAGTACAAATCACTTTTGTATATATTTGATCTAGTTCAGCTGTTCTTCCCATCTATTAAAAAAGTTACTGTTATTTATACTTCCTCATTTTGTGGGTTCAGGGTTATAATACTAGACTTCAAATATCACTGATGAATAAAGGAGTTTGTTAAAGAAGTGTTGGTAGATCTTTTCTATTTTTTCTTTTGTTGTCCTTCTACTTGTATCTTTAAATGCCCTTAGGATTTTCTGCTAGGTAACTCTCTTGCTGAGATTTATGTAAATTTATTTTTTCCTGATTCATTTTAAAGTTTTATGAGCTAATAATGTTCCTAATCTTTTTTCTTTGCAAGATGTTACTAATGAATTTTTGTGCTTAGTATTACCTCTATTATCCTTCTATTTGGTAAGGAAATTAAGTGTTTACTGAATGAAGTGTTCTCTGGATTTGGGGGGGGGGCTTTTCTTGGAAAAATGAATTTATGTCAATTCATTTTCTTTAGTCTCACATCAACTTCTGTTTGTTTATCCAACTCCTAGTCTCTTCTTCATCAATAACATTTAATAATTCAGGCTAAAATTGCTTAAATCACTTTCTGTATTTTCTCATTTTTAGTTTTCTTTCTAATTTGATATATATTTGACTTTTATTCTAACAACTGTACTAATATTTTGTATCATGGACCCTTTTAGTAGGCTGATGAATAGACTTCCTCGCCAAAATTTTTTTAAAGTTGAATGCATAAAATAAAATATACAGGATTACAAAGGAATCTAATGACATTAAATATTTGCCAAAACATTTTTGCAAACAAGATCTCAGACCCTAGAATAAGAACGTCCTGCTAGTCCATCTCTACCTTGAAATTTCATTGTCACTGCATTTTCCACCTGTTTCAAAACAAGCTTATCTTTCTCTCAAATCTGTTCCTTCTTCTGGTTTTACTCTTTCTGTGTCTTTTTAAGGAATAAGCTTAAAGATTCCTGGGTATTTATTGCTCCACTGCTGAAGAATTTATTCATGCTTATATGATATCTCCCTTTGTGGTTGTTCAATCTTTTCAGTTGTGTTCAACTCCTTATTGGGATTTTCTTGGCAAAGATAATATAGTGATTTACCATTTCCTTCTTCTGATATGGAGATTTTACATATGAGGAAATTGAGGCAAATAGAATTATGGGACTTGCACAGGGTCATATAGCTAATATCTGAGGCTGGATCTTCCTGACTTCAAGCTTAGTATTCTATCCACTACTTCACCTAGTGAATAAAAGCCCTTACTGATCAAGGTTGTTTGTTTGTTTGTTTTTTTTTGTTTTTGTTTTTGTTTTTGTTTTTTTTTAGCACCTGATAATGTACTCTATAGTAGGCATCTAACCTTTACACAGTTAACTGATAATTGGCTTTGTCCTACTACTAATTACCCCTTTGGCTCAACATTAATCATAATTGATGTTTCTTGGCTAATTTTTGCATGTAATATAAATCATAAAGGATTAAAAATGAGTTGAAAGCTAGAAAAAAACTGGAACTAGAAAGATGAGCAGATAAGTTTGTATAGCCATGTTTCCTCAGGAAGTAAGGTCTTACAAGGAATCATTCAACCTGAGGGATGGAAGTGGCAGTTTTGAGATATTCCTGGGACAAGCCAGGAGATACAGATACAATCTGGTATCAGTGGAATGGCAATAATGAAACAACAGAAGAATTCCTGTACCCAACTAAGGAGTGAAAGAGGCAGCAGGATGGGTTGGAATCTCTATCTGAAGACAGAAGACCTGAGATTATGTACCAGCTTTGTCACCTACTCCTTGTGTAATTTTATCCTTGTAACTTAAGATCTTTGTCTTCAGTTTCTTCAATGAGGAGTTGGATTGGTTGGCCTTGACATTTTTTCTAGTTTTAGAATTCGAAGTTCAAATGGAACAGTACCCAAATCAAATGGGAGATAGAGCCAAGGAGCAACAGGGGACAGATCTCACAGTATAAAGGGGAAAAGTTTATCTTTTACTGTTGTGTTAAAGTTGTATCTTGTTCTGGTCCTCCTGACCATCCTACCTACTGCTAATCAGTATAGTAAGTTTATAAGTAGCCTGTATAAAGTAACAATATTAGGAAGTAAAATTGCAAAGGAGAACCCAGAAGTCATATGCATATCATCCAAAAGAACAAAGGAGCATATTTTGAAACTGTATCATATGTTAACAAAAATTTACATCTTGAGTATATGTGTTATATCAGGGGAAGCCATTGATGCCTTGTTATCAGAGCCTTTCAGTCCTATGATATATAAATCTCAGATAAGTTCCAGATATCCATAATATCAATAGATCACAAAATAGTTATCTACTTAGTGGTGTCTGGTGGATTATTTGAGTAATTTATGTTTCTGAATTTGTTTTGTAGATTCCTTGTGTCCCTTAAATCTCATACATTCTACCTGATGGATGAAATAAAGGCTGTCCCATACCTAATACTCATAAAATACAGCATCTATATAGGAATTGGGGACTTGCTAGCTACATGTGAGAAAATCTAGACAGTCATTGTTTAAGCTTTATTCAGATTTTTCTGGAGGCAACAAGCCAAAGAGAGAATTGATTAGACCCAAGTCTTTGTGAACTCAGAGTTATTGGGCTATTGGCCTATGCATTACACATGTAAGCTTTTCTGACCTCTACTCCTTCTTCCAATCCATCCCTTTTTAAATATCCTATATTCCATTCTTGGCTTGTTGAATTTCTACCCATCCTCTAAAACATTTTCCACTATGACACCTTTATCCTAGGCTGGTATTGATTTTGCCCTTGAAACTTATATACCAGTTTGCTTTGTGTCTAATATACTTACATGATCTGATATATTATAATTATCTATGTTTGTGCCTTATTTTCCTAATAGATTATAAGCTCCAGGAAATCAGAGCTTACGTTTTATCTAAATTTTGTCTCTATTCAATATCTAGCAAAGTATCATACATGTAGGGGGATTTTAAATGAATGAGTGAATGCTATATTAGGGAATGAAAGGAACTTGATTTTAGTGGCTCCCTATATATATATATATATATATATATATATATATATATATATATATACACTCTTCTGTGAATGAATGCAAATAATGCTTTATTACTTAATGAAATTATAGATTAAGGGATATATAAGAGGCCATTTAATCTAATCTTCTAATTTATAGATCAAGAAACTGAAGTCATAGAATTAAAGGGCTTCCCTAAAGTCACCTAAGTAATAAATGAAAGATTCAGGATTCAAACCCATTTTTTTAAAAAATCGATTATACTTTCTATTGCATCATGCTTTCTTCTCTTTTGATTGATTCCTTGTTATGTATGTTATCTGAATTAAATGCTCTTGCTTTTGGATTTATGGGATCTCTGGGATCTCTATCCAGATGAAAGTTCAAAAATTTATCACCATAAAACAGTAATACTGAATGTGGGAGTATCAAAGCTATATGTACATTTTTAGTGCTGGAAAAGTCTATTCTCTAAAACACACAGGTAATTTATGGTAAGTCAAATTGCATTTGTTATTGTGAAAGTACAAAACTTGGTGTGAGCAGTAACACAAATGAAATGAAATTTTCCAGCCTTATACAGGCTATGCAATATATTCAAGGAATGCATTTTGTTTTGCCAAAGCTTACATATTAATAAAAATAAAACACAGAACTTTTAAAGTTGGAAAAGGCCTTAGAAATCATCTAGTAAGGATCATGAATTGCTAGAATTGAAAGGGACTCTATGTATCATCTGGTTCAACTCCCTATTTTTTCTAAAGATCCAGAAAAGTGACATAGTTTATTAGACTATTGCAGTAGTCTGCTGGTTGGTCTTCTTTCCTCAATTCTGCTAACTGAAAATCATACTTCATGTAACTTATGTGAAAACTAGATTTACTACAAGAGAAATTAATATGTATGCAGAATCCAAAGAGTTTGCTAGCCACACAGAAGTTTGCATTTTTATAACAGTGGGGCAGAGGAGGAGGGAGACTTACCAGAAATCTTCACTGAATGGAGTGTGGCATGGAGTGGGGAAAAGTCAAAGTAGGGAGAAGACAAAACCCTTCCAGAAAAGGAAGAGCAAGATGATGGCAAAAGCCATATTCTTTTCCTTGGAAACTGCTAGATTGTGAAGATAGGATGGTCTGTTTGTCTACACAAGTCCTAGCTGCTCAAGCAGTTTCTCAGTCTAGTGACTTATGCCTAACTTGACTCCCAAGGACACACAGAGAGTCCAGTTTGGAATTCAAACCACACATTATGTCAGCTCAGGGAAAGCTTTATCCTTGACATCAGAGCCTCCTATAAACTCTGGGTCCATTGTTCCTGGAAAATATAGCAACTCAAAAAGACAAGTTCAGGGGACCCCTTACGGTTCCTTAAAAAATCTCATCCTACTCAAATCTATCCTCCTCGCAGCTATCAAAGTGATCTTCCTAAAATTTAGATCTGATTCTATCACTTCCACCCCCACTCCCAATTCAATAAACTCAGTAGCTCTCCGTTGCTCCAGAAACAATTTTAAGATTCTCTGTTTGGTTTTTAAATTCCTTCATAACTTGGCCTTTTCCTACTTTTCTAATCTTTTTATACTATATACTCCCTACCAAGTACTCTTCAGTTCAGTGACACTGGTCACCTTGGTGTTCCTCAAACAAGACTCTCCATTTCCAGATTTGGGGAATTTTCTTGGCTCTTTTTCATATATCTCCCTGACCTTATGTCTGCTACTTGGCTTCCTAGTCTTCCTTTGAATCTCAATTAAAGCCCACTTTATACAAAAAACTTTCCCTAGTCCCCCTTATTCTTTGTGCCTTCTTTCTCCAACTATCCCAAATTTATCTTGTCCATATCTTACTTGTAAATAGTTATTTGTATGTTGTCTCCCCATGTTGAAATGTGAGTCCCCTGATAACAGGAATTTCTTAAGCTATTTTTGTATCCTCAGCAATTAGCATAGTGTCTGGCACTTAGTAAGTACATAATAAATGTTTATTGACTAACATACTAAGTGCTTAATAAATGCAAGTTGACTGACTGACAACATTTATGATTTGTGGCAGAATTTGGACTATAACCTGGACTTTCATGTAACCTCTTTCTATTATACTTTCTTGTGGGCAATTTTCAAATAATTATTGCCATTTTCATATGCAGCTGCTTCAGATGAGCATGAGCTTAATCAGACATGAAAATCAAAATATTTATCTTAAGAGATACTGATAATTGCATGTTGATTAATTGAATTGCTAACATAGATCCAATTGCTACAAGTTGAAAAAAATTAAACTTGGAATTTTAAAAGATGGGTCCATCATGGTAGCTCAGTGGCATAGTGGATAGAGTTCTGCCCCAAGAGTCAGGGAGACTATCAAATCTAATCTCAAACACTTAGTAACTGTGTGATGCTGGACAATTAGCTTACCTTCTGTCTGCCTCATTTTCCTCAATTGTAAAATTGGGATAATAATAGCACAAACCTAAAAGGATGGTTGTGAGGAAAAACAAGGTAATATTTGTAAAGTGGTTAGCATAGTACCTGGCATATAGTAGGTATTTAACAAATGTCTGTTCCCTTTTTCTGTGATAATTATTATAATAACTGATTTTAGCTTTTCATAATTTCCTGACAATTATAATACCGGTTCCATTTGCCCAAAAGGCTTATTATGAAGAGCTAATGAGATAACAAGTGGAAATCCTTTGCAAATGAAAACTCCTTTAACATTTTAAAACATCATTGTTCTGGGTCTTTCTTTTGATAACATAGATAGTGATTGTTCTCTCCCATTCCTCCAACTTATTTTCCTGAGTTTCTATGACAAACAAAAAACAAATAATCATCAACTGCTACTTATTTCCTTGAAAATAATTTTTCCATAGTTAAAGTCTTAGGATGATAGATACACACAGTTCATTACCAGGTCAATACTCACTGCATTTTCAGCTTACTAGGACTTGCCATAGACTTAAGAGCCCACAGTCACTTCTACATATGAACAACAACAAAAAAAAGGTTTGGAAAGGGAGATAGAAACTTATTGGAAGGTAAATATAAACACACTAATTATGTAAATCTGAGATGTTATGTGAAAAATATTTTTGTTTCCTTGCTAGTCTTTGTGGGTGTTTTGTTTTGGGGTTTTTTGGGTTTTTTTTTTAGTTTAGTTTAGTTTAGTTACAATCATTTCTGAAATGTAAATTTTAGAAACCCAAACAATTCATACTTTTAAAATACACAACACACTGTTACTTTTTGAGCCAAAGAAGAGAAAACTGAATCAGAGAAAGGTTAAATAACTTTCTCAGGATAAAATATCAATAAGTATATGAGGCTCAACTTAAACTCAGTCTTCCTGACTCCAAATCCAGTACTCTATCTACTATACCATCCAGCTGTTACACAAATTATTCTCAAAAATTGAGAAAAGAAAAGCTCCACCAAATTCTTTTTGTGAGACAAATGTAGTCCTAATGTCTAAACCAATGAAAGATGAAACAAAGGAAGAGAAGCTTAGGTCAATATCACTGATGTAAACATTTTAAATAAGATTTTAGCAAAAGGACTATAGATTTAAAAAAAATTATTTATAATAACCAAGCTAAATTTATAGTAGTAATATAAATATAATTCAATGTAAGGAAAATAAAAAAATCACACTAAAAACCAAAATACCTCAAAGTATTTGATTATACTTTGATATATGATGCAATCATATGCAATGATATATTGCAATCAACGAAAATACCTTCAACAATACTCAATATTCATTTATGTTAAAAACAAATAAATCAAAAAACAAAGTCCACAAAGCATAGAACACTAATATGATTACAAGTATATATCCAGAATAACAGTATTGGAAGGAACTTTTCACCTGCACCCACCCACGCACCCACACCCACACACATATACCAGCACTCAAAGGAATTTTATATATACATCCATCCATCTATATATACATACTTATATATGTGTATGTACGTATATATGTGTATATATACGTATATAGCTATGTGTACATAGCTAATTTGCTACCCTCAAGAAAATTGACTTTCAACTACTACTGTTATGTTCTTCTGACACTTCTGGCTCTATAGCTTTTTACAAGTCATTCTCCATGAACTCTCAATGCCTGTCCTAGAAATCCCTTTCTTCCTTTATGTTTCCTTCCTTCCTTATGTTTCCTCTATGAAACCTTCCCCAAACCCATGAGCTAGAAATTATTTCTCCCTCCTTCTCCAGATTTCTCAGTTCCCTCTCTTATGCCTCTATCATGTAATTTATATTTTAGGTTGTATCACAGCTCAATATATATTTCTCTTTTCTTTATTAGATTGAAAACTCTGAGGGCAAAAACTATGTCATATTTCATTTTTATGTTGAGGTGAACAACAAGAGATTTAAACAAAAGTCCCCCACTCCACTTGGAGATATTACAAGATGTAAAGTTTTGTCTGATATTCTGGCTCTGAGCTTAGGCACATTCACTCTTCTGGGTTGATATATCATCTCCAAATTATTCCTAATTACTGGAGTTGTTCTGTATCAGTCCTGTCTTAGTTCAATCTGATGTTTCATGCTTAAGACTGGAATAAAATAGAACATTCATATACTACTTTATCGGTTAATAATCAATTAACTAGAAAACATTTATTAAAAATCTACTATGTGCTAAGCACTGTATTAGATGGTGAGATACAATAGCACAAATGAAACAATCCTTGTCAATATCTGAACAAAATAGAGGTTTACTTAATAGTAGCATAGAAGCATTTTCAGCAAGAGTACAATACTGGTGCGCGTAATCAGTCTTTGTCTCCTCATGGAAATAGGTTTGTTAAAAATTATGTAATAAATGTATTTGTGTAATAAAACAAAAGGTTAAGAATTACAAAGGAATTAGTGGGGGAAAAAGCAAACGAGGGTGGCCTAGCTGTACCAGATCTAAAACTATATTATAAAGGAGTGGTCATCAAAACCATTTGGTGCTGGCTAAGACACATAGTAGTAGATCAGTGGAATAGTTTAGGTTCACAGGACAAAATACTCAATGACAATAGTGATCTAGTATTTAATAAACCCAAAGACCCCAGCTTTGGGGATAGAAACTCACTATTTGACAAAAACTGCTGGGAAAATTGGAAACTAGTATGGAAGAAACTAGGCATTGACCCACACCTAACACCATATACCAAGATAAGGTCAAAATGGATTCATGATCTAGACATAAAGAATGATAGTATAAAAAATTAGAACAATGTAGGATGGTTTACCTCTCAGACCTGTGAAAGAGGAAGGAATTTGTACCAAAGAAGAGCTAGAGATCATCATTAATCACAAAATAGATAATTTTGACTATATCAAGTTAAAAAGTTTTTGACCAAACAAAATGAATGCAGACAAGAATAGAAGGGAAGTAATAAACTGGGAAAACATTTTTACATTCAAAGGTTCTGATAAAGGCCTCATTTCTAAAATATATAGAGAATTGACTCAAATATATAAGAATTCAAGCCATTCTCCAATAGATAAATGGTCAAAAGATATGAACAGAAAATTTTCATATGAAAAAATTGAAAGTATTTCTAGTCACATGAAAAGGTGCTCAAAATCCCTATTGATCAGAGAAATGCAAACTAAGACAACTCTGAGATACCATTACACCCCTGTCAGATTGGTTAAGATGACAGGAAAAGATAATGATGAATGTTGGAGAGGATGTGGGAAAACTGGGACACTGATACATTGTTGGTGGAACTGTGAACGGATCCAGCCATTCTGGAGAGCAATCTGGAACTATGCTCAAAAAGTTATCAAACTGTATATACCATTTGAGCCAGCAGTGTTTCTACTGGGCCTACATCCCAAAGAGAACTTACAGGAAGGAAGGGACCACATGTGCAAGAATGTTTGTGGCAGCCCTTTTTGTAGTGGCTAGAAACTGGAAACTGAATGGATGCCCATCAATTGGAGAATGGCTGAATAAATTATGGTATATGAATGTTATGGAATATTATTGTTCTGTAAGGAATGACCAACAAGATGATTTCAGAGAGGCCTGGAGAGACCCACATGAACTGATGCTAAGTGAAAAGAGAAGAACCAGGAGATCATTACATATTGCATTGGTTATCCCCTCAGTTTCCAGCTTCTTGCCACCACAGAGAAAGTTGCTATAACTATTTTTTAAAATTTTTTTCCTTTATTAAAACTTTTTATTTGCAAAACCCATACATATGGTATGGGTAATTGGGTAATTCTTCAATATTGACCCTTACAAAGCTTTCTGTTACAAATTTTTCCCCCCTAGTCCCCACTCCTTCCCTAGATGTCAGGAAATCCACTACATGTTAATTATGTTAAAATACTTGATAAATTGAATACATGCATACATATTTCCACACATCATTGTTGTGCAAGAAAAATTGTATCTACAAGAAAGAAAAATAAGATAAAGGAAACGCAATGCAAGCAAACATCAATAGAGAGCATGAAAATGTTATATTGTGGTCCACATTTCACATCCCTCTCTCTGGGAGTATATGGCTTTCTTCGCTGAACAATTGGAACTGGTTTGAAACATTTCATTGTTGAAGAGAGCCATGCCCATCAGAATTGATCATCATATAGTATTGTTGTTGCCGTGTATAATGATCACCTGGTTCTGCTCACTTTGCTCAGCATCAGTTCATGCAAGTCTCTCCAGGCCTCTCTGAAATCATCCTGCTGGTCGTTTCTTATAGAACAATAATATTCCATAACATTCATATACCATAATTTATTCAGCCACTCTCCAATTGATGGGCATCCAATCAGTTTCCTGTTTCTAGCCAATACAAAAAGGGCTGGCACAAACATTCTTGCACATGTGGTCCCTTTCCTTCCTTTAAGATCTCTTTGGGATATAAGCCCAATAGAAACACTGCTGGGTCAAAGGGTATGCACAGTTTGATAACTTTTTGAGTACAGATCCAAATTGCTCTCCAGAATGGTTGGATCCATTCACAGTTCCACCAACAATGTATCAGTGTCCCAGTTTTCCCACATACCCGCCAACATTTGTCATTATCTTTTCCTGTCATCTTAACCAATCTGACAGGTGTGCAGTGGTACCTCAGAGCTGTCTTAATTTGCATTTCTATGATCAATAGTGATTTGGAGCACCTTTTCACATGACTAGAAATAGTTTTAATTTCATCATCTGAAAATTGTCTGTTCATATCCTTTGACCATTTATCAAATGGAGAATGGCTTGAATTCTTATAAATATGAGACAATGCTCTATATATTTTAGAAATGAGGCCTTTATCAGAACCCTTAAATGTAAAGATGATTTCCCAATTTATTGCTTCCCTCCTAATCTTGTCTGCATTAGTTTTGTTTGTACAAAAACTTTTAAACTTAATATCGTCAAAATTATCTATCTGGTGTTCAATTAAGAGTTCCAGTTCTTCTTTGGACATAAATTTATTCCATGTCCACAGGTCTGAGAGGTAAACTATCCTATGTTCCTCTAATTTGCTTATAATATCACTCTTCATATCCAAATCATGAATCCATTTAGATCTTATCTTGGTATGTGGTGTTAGGTGTGGGTCCAGCCTTAATTTCTTCCATACTAGTTTCCAATTTTCCCAGCAGTTTTTGTCGAATGGTGAGTACTTATCCCAAAAGCTGGGGTCTTTGGGTTTATCAAACACTAAATTGCTATAGTTATTGCCTAGTTTGTCCTGTGATCCTATCCTATGCCACTGATCGACTTCTCTATATCTTAGCCAGTACCAAATGGTTTTGATGACCGCTACTTCATAATATACTTTTAGATCTGGTACAGCAAGGCCACCTTCATCGGCCTTTTTTTTTTTTTTTTTTTTTTTTT
>JAJPUD010015599.1:0-20522 GCA_023553655.1 Myrmecobius fasciatus | reverse complement strand
TTTTTTTTTTTTTTTTTTTTTTTTTTCATTAATTCTCTTGAAATTCTTGACCTTTTGTTCTTCCAAATGAACTTGGGTACTATTTTTTCTAGATCTGTAAAATAATTTCTTGGGAGTTTGATTGGTATGGCACTAAATATGTAAATTAGTTTGGATAGTATTGTCATTTTTATTATATTCGCTCGGCCTAACCATGAGCACTAGATGTTTTTCCAGTTAACTAGGTCTGACTTTATTTGTGTGGAAAGTGTTTTGTAGTTTAGTTCGTATAGTTCCTGACTTTTCCTTGGCAGATAGATTCCCAAATATTTTATCCTATCAAACGTTATTTTGAATGGAATTTCTTTTTGTATCTCTTGCTGCTGAACTTTGTTGGTAATATATAAAACTGCTGATGATTTATGTGGATTTATTTTGTATCCTGCAAATTTGCTAAAGTTGTGAATTGTTTTTAGTAATTTTTTAGTTGAGTCTCTAGGGTTCTTTAAGTATACCATCATGTCATCTGCAAAAAGTGATAATTTGGTTTCCTCATTACCTATTCTAATTCTTTTAATCTCTTTTTCTTCTCTTACTGCCAAAACTAATATTTCTTTTTCTTTTCTTTTCTTTTTTTTTATTAAAGCTTTTTATTTGCATAACATATGTATGGGTAGTTTCTCAATATGGATCCTTACAAAGCTTTCCATTACAAATTTTTCCCCCAGTCCCCTCCCCTCCCCTGGATGGCAGGAAGTTCACTACATGTTAATTATATTAAAATACTTGACAAGTCGAATATATGTATACATATTTCCATACTTATCTTGCTGTGCAAGAACAATCGTATCTACGTGAACAAAAAATATCTGAGAAAGGAAACCCAATGCAAGCAAACATCGATAGAGATCATGGAAATGATATGTTGTGGTCCAAATTTCATATCCTTCTCTCTGGGTGTATATGGCTTTCTTCACTGAACAATTGGAACTGGTTTGAGACATTTCATTGTTGAAGAGAGCCATGTCCATCAGAATTGATCATCATATCATATTGTGTTGTTGTGTATATTGATCTCCTGGTTCTGCTCGTTTCACTCAGTATCAGTTGATGCAAGTCTCTCCAGGCCTCTCTGAAATCATCCTGCTGGTCATTTCTTACAGAACAATAATATTCCATAACATTCATATACCATAATTTATTCAGCCACTCTCCAATTGATGGGTATCCATTCACTTTCCAGTTTCTAGCCACTACAAAAAGGGCTGCCACAAACATTCTTGCACATGTTGGTCCCTTTCCCTCCTCTAAGATCTCTTTGGGATATGAGCCCAATAAAGCTAACATTTCTAATACAATATTAAATAGTAATGGTGACAGTAGGCAGCCTTGTTTCACTCCTGATCTTATTGGGAATGGTTCTAGTTTGTCTCCATTACATATGATGCTTAGTAGATATTACTAATCATTTTAAGGAAAAGCCCATTTATTCCTATACTCTCTAGTGTTTTTAATAGGAAAGGGTGTTGGATTTTATCAAATGCTTTTTCTGCATCTATTGAGATAATCATATGGTTTTTGTTAGTTTGATTATTAATATAATTGATTATGTTGATAGTTTTCCTAATATTGAACCAGCCCTGCATTCCTAGTATAAATCCTACTTGGTCATAGGGTATTATCCTGGGGATGACTTTCTGTAATCTCATTGTTAATATCTTATTTAAAATTTTTGCATTAATATTCATTAGGGAAATTGGTCTATAGTTTTCTTTCTCTGTTTTCGCCCTTCCTGGTTTAGCTGTCAGCACCATATCTGTATCATAGAAGGAATTTGGTAGTATATCTTCTTTCCCTATTTTTTCAAATACTTTATATAGTATTGGAATTAATTGTTCTTTGAATGTTTGGAAGAATTCACATGTAAATCCATATGGTCCTGGAGATTTTTTCTTAGGGAGTTGATTAATGGCTTGTTCTATTTCTTTTTCTAAAATGGGGCTATTTAAATAATTTATTTCCTCTTCTATTAACCTGGGCAATCTATATTTTTGTAGATATTCCTCCATTTCATCTAGATTATCCAATTTACTGTCATAAAGTTGGGCAAAGTAACTCCTAATTATTATTCTAATTTCCTCTTCATTGGAGGAAAGTTCTCCCTTATCATTTTTGAGACTAACAATTGGATTTTCCTCTTTCCTTTTTCTAATCAAATTAACTAAAGGCTTATCCATTTTGCTGGTTTTTTTTCATAAAACCAACTCTTAGTTTTATTTATTAATTCAATAGTTTTCTTATTTTCAATTTTATTAATCTCCTTTTATTTTCAGAATTTCCAATTTGGTATTTAATTGAGGATTTTTAATTTGCTCTTTTTCTAGCTTTTTTTAATTGTAAGCCCAATTCATTGATCTTCTCTTTCTCTATTTTATGCTCTATTTATATCTAGAGATATAAAATTACCCCTTATAATCATTTTGGCCATATCCCACAAATTTTGGTGTGTTGTCTCATTATTGTCATTCTCCTGGATGAAATTATTGATTGTATCTATGATTTGCTCTTTCACCCATTCATTCTTTAAAATTAGATTATTTAATTTCCAATTAACTTTTGGTCTATTTTTTCCTGGCCTTATATTACATTTGATTTTTCTTGCATCATGATCTGAAAAGAATGCATTTACTATTTCTGCTTTTCTGCATTTGATTTTGAGATTTTTATTCCCTAACACATGATCAATTTTTGTTTTAGTTCCATGAACCCCTGAGGAAAAAGTAAATTCCCTTCTAGAGCCATTCAATTTCCTCCAAAGATCTATCATACCTAAGTTTTCTAACATTTTGTTTACCTCCCTAACTTCTTTCTTATTTATTTTGTGGTTTGATTTATCTGATTCTGAGAGAGCAAGGTTGAGATCCCCCACTAATATAGTTTTGCTGTCTATTTCTTCTTGCATCTCTGTTAGTTTCTCCTCTAGGAATTTGGATGCTATACCACTCAGTACATATATGTTTAGTATTGATATTGCTTCATTATCTATGGTACCCTTTAGTAAAACATAGTTTTCTTCCTTATCTCTTTTAATTAGATCTATTTTTGCTTTTATTTGCTCTGAGATAAGGATTGCTACCCCTGCTTTTTCTTGTTCACCTGAAGCATAAAAGATTCTGCTCCAGCCCTTTACCTTCAATCTGTATGTATCTCTATGTTTTAGATGTGTTTCTTGTAAACAACATATTGTAAGATTCTGGCTTTTAATCCAATCTGCTATCTGCTTGTGTTTTATTGGAGAGTTCATCCCATTCACATTCACAATTAAAATAACTACATCTGTATTTCCTGCCATCTTATTTACCCAAAGTTATGTTTTTCTCTTCCCTTTCCCCTTTCTCCTTTCCCCCCTCCTCAGTATTTTGTTTTTGATGACCACCTCCCTCTAACAGTCCTCCCCCCTTTAAAACCCCTCCCTCTTTGTTACACCTTTCCCCTAATTTTTCTATTTTTCCCTTCTATTAGTCTATCCCTTTCTTTTCCTCCTTTCTCTCCTACTTCCCTATAAGGAGGGACAAGTTTTTCTGTGAAACCAATTGTGTCTGATGTACTCTTTTAGAGTCCAATCTGATGAGAGTAAGTTTCACACAATGCTCATCATCCTCCCTTCTTTCCCTCAATTATATTAGATTTTCTATGTCTCTTCATGAGATTTTACCTTATTTTTACCTCCTTTTTTAACTTTATTTTACCTCCTTTCCCCTCTTTTTCCAGTATCATAGCCCTTCCACCTCTAATTTCTTTTCTAATATTATCAAAGTAAAATCAATTTATACTCTTATTCTTTGAGTATACCCATAGTAGAAATGTAGTTCTCAAGAGTTCTTTCCTTTTTACCTTTTTATGCTTCTCTTGAGGTCAAATTTTTTGTTCAGATCTGGTCTTTTCATTAGAAATAGGTGAAATTTACCTATATCATTGAATGACCATTTTCTTCCCTGGAAGATAATGCTCATTTTAGATGGATAACTTATTCTTGGCTGTAATCCAAGTTCCTTTTCCTTTTGGAATATACAATTTCAGGCCCCTCGATCCTTTAATGTGGAAGCTGACAGATCTTGTGTGATTCTAATTACAATTCCTTGGTATTTGAATTGTTTCTTTCTAGCTGCTTGTAATATCTTTTCTTTGGTGCGATAGTCCTGGAATTTGGCCATGATATTCCTTGGGGTTTTAATTTTGGTGTCTCTTTCAGGAGGTGATCGGTGAATTCTTTCGATGGCGATTTTGCCTTCTAATTCTGAAACATCAGGGAAGTTTTCTTTCATGATTTCCTGGAAGATAGCATCTAGGTTCTTTTTTTCATCATGGCTTTCAGGGAGTCCAATAATCCTTAGATTGTCTCTCCTAGATCTGTTTTACGTTTTTTTTCCTAGGAGATACTCCATATTTTCTTCTATTTTTTCAATTTTTTTGTTTTTGTTTGACTCATTCTTGAATTCTTTTTTAGTCATTCACTTCTTTTTGTTCAATTTTAATTTTAAAAGTATTTTCTTTAGTTACTTTTTTTTAGATCCTTTTTAACTGGCCAATTGAATATTTTTGTTCATTGCATTCTTTTTCCATTTTACCAATTTTGTTTTTCAGTGAATTGTCTTTTTCCAATTCACCAATTTTGTTTTTCAGTGAATTGATGTCTTTTTCATATCTCTTTTGCAGGGCATCACATCCTTCTTGCACTGATCTCAATTCATTTCCCCATTTTTCCTCTAACTCTCTTTTGAGATTCTCTATGCAATCTTTCAGGAAAGCCTTATGAAATGGGGACCAGCTCATGTCTCCCTTTGTGGCTTCCTCTGGGATTGCTTTCCCTTTAGGAACCTCAGGATCTGAGGTCTGCCCTTCTTTCTCTCCATAAAACTGTCTATGGTGAGAGCTCTCTTCTGTTTCTTACTCATTTTTTATAGCTTGAAGTGTGTTTAAAGCAGGGGACCCACAGGCGTTTCAATTTTCCCTGGGGCAGTTCAGGTAGTTGACTTCTGGTGGGGAGCTGGTCGGGCCAGATCCGTGCTCTCAGCTGCTCTCAATCCACCCTTTACCAAAGGCAGATCTGCCAAAGCACCTGCCCGCAAGCAAAGCAAAGTGGCCCAAGCGTTTCCCAGGGACTTCCTTGGTGCCTAGAATCCGCCATGCTCTATCCCAGCCCTGGTCCCCTGCCCCAGCTGCGTGCTGGTGCCTGAGAGCGGCAAGTGGCCTGATCCCCTGCCTGTCTAAAACAGACCTGCTCCAGAGTTCTTCTAAGGTAATTTTTGATGGAAATGTGTTGTACTCCAAATGTTTGAGGGAGCTTTCACTCCAGAACCAGTTCAGAGGCTTAATCTCTTCTTGGTTTGAGGGAAGATCAGAGGAGCTCACAGAGAGTTGTGTCTGCACTCCGCCATCTTGGCTCCGCTTCCTGCTATAACATTTTAGAAAATATAGGTTCTTTTCCTTTTTTCCTGATCATCTTTGGAAATAGACTTAGTAGTGGTATTGCAGGTCAAAGGATATTTGGGCTAAGTTTAATAATTCTTTGTGCATAATTTCAGATTGCTCTACAAAATGATGGGATCAGTTCACAGTTCCACTAACAATGAATTAATGTTCTAACATTTCCATATTCCCTCCCACAACTGCCACTTTCCCGTTCAATTATTTGAGCCAATCTGATAGGTATAAAATGATTATCTTAAGGTTGTTTTAATTTTCATTTCTCTAATCAACAATGATTTAGAGCATTTTTCATATGACTATAAATTGTTTTGATTTCTTCATGGTTGAATTGTGGGGAAGGGATAAGCTAATATAGTTTTTATGTGAAAAGTATATTTTCATCAATAAATGGTCAATTGTTAGATCTGTATTTAAAAAAAAACAACAGCAAAGTTTTACATGTAAAATCAAGACAGTGCTTACTATATGCTAAGAAGGGGAAAAAACCCAACAAATAAAAAAAAAACAGCCTCTCCTCTCACAGTGTAATGGGGAAGACAAGAAAACAATTATGTACAAACATATTCCTTCAATTGAGAAAATAGGCAAAAGCCTAATGTATAAATTATTATCCCACATTATTTTACTAGAATTTGTTACAGAACAAATTTTGAATCTATTTATATATTTTCAATTGCTAGAAATAAATTAGTTTTAGAGGGAAAAAAGCAGCTTGGATCTATTTCTGTCTGAAATATGCTTTTCAATTCATAGAAACTGCTTTAAAAGATTTCAGAACATTACTCAGTTTTAGAAAGCCCTAGGAATCAGATCCCCCAAATTAATCTCCCAGTTCTCCCTCTGAAATGATATCTCTACTTTTGAAAGACAGAGCATTTTAAAACAAAACTTTCAAAAGTGCCCTCTGATACCTTATGAGCCAACCCATTAGCCCTGAAAATAATTTTCTCAAAATTGTATGTCAATAGTCCCTTTATTAGGGCATAAACCCAAGCCCTTTGATCCTTTAGTTAACATATAATTAAAAATGTTTTTTTTAGGAGAAAATTCCTGAGAAAGAAAGACAAAATAGGCTAATCATTGAATTTTTGGAATTGGAAGGAAACTTAAGGCCCATTCAGTTAAATCCTTGGCTTTCCTGGCTTTCTTCAATTCTTAGCACAAAGCTCACCTTTGGTAAAAGGGCAGGAACCATATCTAAACTAAATTTGCATCACCTCAGGGTCTAGTACATTGTGCCATGAACATTTAGGTAATTGTTTGTTGAATGTCATGGGTGAATTAAAGGGAAGTGAAAGCCGGGCTGCAAGAGACCCTTATGACTGCCTAGTGTCTTCTCTGAGATTATCTCCAATTTACCCTGTATATATCTTCTATGTATTTAGTTGTTTACTTATTATTTTCCCCATTAAAATATGAGCTTTTTGAAGGCAAGGACTATATTTACCTTTCCTGAAATTCCTAAAGCTTAGCAGGTGTCTCTTACAAAAGTTAGCATTTAACAAATGTTTGCAGAACGACCGAACAATTATTCTGTAATTCTGAGAAAATTTCAGAGCAGAAAAATTAAAATTGTTCAAAGGGTGAAACATCATTGAGCAAGTTTCTTTGCCACACATTCTGACTTAATAGTTGGGTTGGGAGAGAAGTGTGTTTAAAAAATAAAAACATGGCTGTGTGTGTCATACACAACAAAAAAAGGTTTGTCATTCTCAGAAACCACAACTGATTTCACGGAATGTCTACTCCTGCTCCTAGTGTGGGAATTATAGACTAGATGATAGATTTTCATCAAGGTTCTCAAAACAACTTAGAAACATAAATAAATAAGGCTTCCCAGTACCTTTGAGTATGGTAATTCAAGACTGGAAAAGGCACCAAATTTAAACAGACTGCCTTCTCAAATGGAAAAATTGGAATCCTGACTAGAAAAATCCTCTGCACAAATCATCAGTTTGAGCACACTTAAAACACTGTTGAGATTGTTGCTGAAAATGACAAGTGACTGCCATCCTGTGGATGGAGTTAATTGAGAGTCAGAAGACCCTATTTCAAATCTCAGCTTTATCTATTTGTAATTTGTGATTCTATGGATAAATCATCTTAGTTCCTTCTTCTATACAATGGGAATAATAATTCTTGTGATATTATTCTCATGTTTTTGGAAAGTGCTTTGTAAAACAAAACAGTAAGAAGAAATGTGGGATATTTTTATTATTATCTTGAACTCCAGACCCTGGTTGAAGTGTAATATACCTCTTTACCCAAATAACTTTCAAGTCTGGACACTTGAATGAAATTATTAATCTACAGCTCAACTTTTTAAAAAATGAGAATAAAACTTTATGTTCTGTATATTGTTGGTGTGTATTAATAAATGTTTCTATTCTGTATATTGTTGGTGTGTATTAATAAATGTTATTTCATAGGTATACATATATGTGTGTGTGCATATATAAGTAGACCCATGATTTCATAGGTGCAGAGAATTCCCAGTGATGAAACTTCCACTACCAATGCAGATGAGCAACTGCTCAACAATTTATAGTCTTCGGAGAGTTACCTGGGACATGGAAAGATTATATGCCTTTCCCAGAGTCACAAAACCTGTCAATCAGAGGCAGACCTGAACATAAATCTTGCTAAGACTGGCTATCAATTATAATACAATAAAAATGATTCAAAAAGCACCTAATTATCTCATGATGCCTTAGAGCAAAACAAGAGCCTTCCTTAAAACTTTAACACATTGAAAAGCCAGTTAATAGAATATTCCAGTTGATAGGATGCTAACCTAGATTTTACTGGAGATGATAAGTATTGTCCCTATGAGATTTCAACCTTCTTTCACATTCTGATTCTTCCTCTGTCAGGATGGGAGGTGAGTCTTCAAGGCTCCTGCTTCTGGCACCAAGAATACAATAAAGTGCCAGATGCACGAGATTTTGGGGATAGTGATATCATTGGGAATTTGATTGGAATAGTCTGTAACATGCTAAACCAAGTGTCCCGAGGTGAACTCAGGGAGGATAGAAGCCTTCTATGGAGCAGAAAAGCTCTCTTGATCTTGATTCTCGGAATGAATACAAATTTTGAAAATGGCATTCACAATCCTTCAGACTCTTTAAAAAAAATGGGTCCAGAGAAAGACAACTGGGACAACCACAAAACCTCACATAGAACTGGATGGAGGAACTGAAGAACTGTATGGAGAAGAGAAAAATGAGGAAATATACAAATGCTTTCTTTAATACTGAATAACTTTCATGTAAAAACAAAACAAAACAAAACACATTTGCTCTTTTTGGCCATAGGAAAATGGCCAGAAGAGCAATGGGTAAGTTTCAGAGAGATTTTAAATTTAATGTAAAGGGGAAAAAAGTTCCCAAATACGAGAATTATCCAAAAGGAGAATTGATTGCCTTAGGAGGTAGTAAATTCTACATCCCTGAAGATCTTTAAGCAGAGGCTGGCAATTGAATGTGATTCTTGGTCAAGCATGGACTGGATCTTTTGGTTTCTCCTTTCATTTCTTAAGATTTTATCATCTTAGCTCTTTTATACTCTAACCCCTATGACTAAATTTTTCACACATTAACAATTTTTAAATGTTCACCAACCTACATAATTGCTCATGTTCCTTTTTGCTTTCACTCCTCAGGCCACCTATTCCAAAGCTCCCTCACCATACTCACCACCAAATATGTTGCCTTTCTTTCCCCTTCCTCCAGGTTGGGAACTATATTACTATTCATTGATAGTATGTATTGATCTGATTCCCTATGACCCCACTCACTATTCCCTAAACTTTCAGAACCAAAATGGCTTTGCTTGGCCATCACTCCTCTATGTGTGTTATTTCTCCCTTCAAAATGTAATCTTCTTAACAGAAGAAACTGTCTTTGTTTTGTATTTATAACCCTGATGGTTGGCATATAGTAACTACTCAATACATGCTCATTCATTCATCCCATTCAAAAACCTGTGATCCTATTTCTTGAAAACATCCTTGCATTAATGGGGGGGAATTCAAAACACTTTTTTCAATTACTTACCCTCTCTTGGGTTCTTCCTATTCATTTATAGATTGAATTAGGCTACATGATCTCTACAAGTGTTTTCCAATAATGTCAGCAAGTTCAGTAAGACATGCATTTATGTGAGATCCCTAGCTGCTTCCAGGATGGCTTCATGTGACAAAAACTTTATTTCAAAAGACTTTTAAGGCTCATATAAATTCTATAGGTGCCATTATTTTGAAGGATATTAATTCAAAGAATAAACCACTGGTTTAGGCTTAGAGTTTTTTAGTTATTAAGAGATTCTTCTTATAATATTACTTGTAATGGGATTTGTTTTCCAGTAGCTGGATAAAGCTAAAATAGAAATAAAGCAAGCTCAGGCATATTTTTCAGGCAGCATTATAACTCATTTCTATGAGGTTTTGCATGACAAAATAATAACAGCTACTTGAAAATCTCTAGGGATGGGAAGCTTATACCTATTTCCAAGATTCTATTATTAGATAGCTTTAATTATTACTTCTTACAATTCATTCAACTTTTTATTTTATTCTTAACCATTTGCCCATCTCTATTTCTAGTCCTGGCCAGTGAGAAAGACCATGCAGGGTGAAGCTTCTGAGATTTTTAATGCTTATTTATCAAAGAAACAATGAATTTAGCATTTTGAATTAGGATGTTGTAGAATTTTCAGTACTGAGAATTGAAATGAAAAGATTATGTTTCTATCAGAAATTCAGTGAATTAGAACATTATTCTGAGTATCATGGTTAATTTAAGTTGTATAGATATTTGCATCATAAGACACCCTCAGAACAGAACTATACCTACCATTAATATGTAGTGATTAATTTGATGGGATTTAGAATTGGAAGGAACATTCTTCCAATGTTTTGTTAATACAACTCAGCTGAAGCATCTCCTTCAATAGGAAGTCTTTGCTGGTCCCTCGACTTGCTAACCCCCTCCCTGAAATAGTGTGTTTTTGTTTTGTTTGTTTTTTTTTTTATTTTTTAGGGTTTTTTTGTTTTTGTTTTGTTTTGTTTTTTTGTGAGAGATGCTTTCTCAGTATCCTTAATACCTATTACAGAACCTGGAATATAGAAGCATATAAATGCTTGTAGACTGATTTTCACTATGTTTCTTTCTCTCTTTAATCCCACTGAGCCAAAATTAAAGCTGCTTAAGAAGTGCTCTCTGTGGATGAAAAAAGAATTACATAAACCATATAATGCTGAAGACTACACCAGTACTAAATTGTTAACACTAACCAAAACTCACATATCTATTGTACCTTGCTGGCAATTTCTTTTTGTTACAACCATCTTGTGAGATATATAAGATTTTTTTTGTTAACAACAATCTCGTGAGGTGTATAAGTACTTCCCCAAGATTATATAAAAGTGATCAGTTTCAAAGGGAGATTTATCAGAGTCTTAACTGTGGTATAGTCTAATAGGACAAAGACTACACATTGTGTGTTTCCTCCTGCAGAAATTTTTTGAGGGACAAAGCAAAAATGTCTATATTCTGAAGTTTGTCCAAAGTTTTTCCTTTATGGACTAATCCAAATTCAGCTGTCAAGCATTAAACAATTAAAGCAGCTGGTGGTATAGGATTTAGAGTTGTGGATTTGGGAGTCAGAAAGACCTGAATTTAATTCCTGTCTCAGATGCATGCTAACTGTATTGTTCCAAGCAAGTCATGCAACTTCTCTCCAAGGCTCAGTTTGCTTCTCTGTAAAGGGGGACCTATTCCCCCTATTTTCCAGAGTTGCTTTGAGAGTAAGATGAGACAATATATGTAAAGTACTTTGTAAATATTAAAGAATTACATAATGGTTGGCCATTATTATTATTAAAAATCAGGGCTTTTCCTCAACAAAATCTCTTGTATAGTTTTGCCTATGGCAACATTTTTCATTTTGCCATCTCTTCTAGATGGAAATTGTGCAATTTTTGATTTGCTAATCATAATCATAGCTCACATTTTGATAATGGCATTCATGGGTTCACAGACCAATTTCTTCATAATACTTTTGTTATATAGGCAGTCATTATGTCAATATTGAACATCATGAAACTGCAAGGAAGGGAGTTTAACTACTGTGTACAAGGTCATATGGCTAGTAAACATCAGGGCTGACTCTGGGACTTGAAGTCTAATGCTCTCCCCATTACCTCCAGAGCTTGGTTTTGTAAGATCAAATCCTCTCACTCAAAATAATAAAAGAAATTCTCCAACGGATGCCCAGAGACCAGATTCCTGGTGCACCTATTTGATCTTGGAAGGAATGCAACATTTTCTTTCACTAGTCAAAGTCCAGCATTTGACTCAGAATCTAGAACCATAAACAAATCATCTTGGTAAACTTTTGTGATCATCTCTGCTCATGTCAAATGCAGCCTTCATTGGTCAGGTAAATGACTCCAGTTAAACTAGGGCAATGGAAACCTGCAGCTCTAAATCCAGAATCCTGCCCATAATTGTTAAATGCATAGAAAGCATGACAGCCTCCTCATAGGATGGGGAGTTTTCAAAGTTTTGGGATAAGCCACTGGAATGCAAGTAATAGCAAGTCCTAATAAGATGAAAAGACTTCAAATACAAGTCTAAACATGGCCTGGGTAACTCCTGTCTCAGGACTGACCTCACTAAATGGGGTAAGGTTGTCATCAGAAGGGTGTCTGCTCCCCAATCAATTATTTTTAACTACAGAACCTAATGAAACTTTCCAACTATGACATAACGGAACTATAGCCCATATTGACATATAAATATGGCATCTTCTTTTGAAGGGGTAAATGTATGATAAAACAAGACTCATCAACTTAAATTGTTTCTATAATTAATTTACTTATCTTTCTTACACATACTTTGTGACAATTTTAGTACCTTTATCCATGAACTAGTAAGAGCTAAGTTTTTATTTCACCCCAAATCACTGATTGTCTACACTTTGATCCTTTTCTCAACAACCACCCCTAATATTTAAAAAAAATACAATTAAGTCTCTGTCCTTTATTACTGAAACACACAAATCAAAGTTTTTTGATATCAAGCTGCGGAAAGAGCAAGAGGCAGTAAACCAGCAACCAGAGGAAGAGGATGAAGTACACCAAGTCTTGTTGTTGTGCAAAATGTACAAATGACTCGGAGTGGGTACCATGATCTTGCAGCATGGCCTCTCCATAATTGCTCACCTTCCTAGAAAAGAAAGATAGAGAGCATTATGAGCTGATACTAGATAAGTAGATAAGGTAGTGGGGCTATGAGACAGGAGTCAGGACCAAGGAGAGGGGTAAACACAGGACAGTAGCTCAATCTGATGGTCTCAATGGAAAATCAGGGTTTTCACTGAAGCTCAAAATCAAGGAATCTGAGAGTCATAGAACTGAAGAGCTGCAAGGAACCTAAGAAATGGTCCAGTGAATAGGATGAAGAGGATATCTCTTAGGTATCTGTCAGGAAGCAGAAGGTGAGTATGGTGTAAACTCAGAGTCAAATTCTGACCAGTATAGAGAATAATGGGACTACCACTTGTCTCATTCTGGACTTAATACTTTGATGATCTTCTACTTTCTAAGAAGGCAGCAAGTGATTTTTCTGGAACTTAACATTACATTTCATAACAACCTAGCCAAGCACCATTCTAGTAAAATTAGAATTAAGGTAGATAATTCCATAGATTTCCTTGCAATTTTTGTATCCCCTCTTCATGCCTACTTTGATTCCACAGCCTGTAAAATCAGCTCAGGGAATTTCTTAGTATGGTAACTACAGTGGTGACCTAAAGGCATAACTCATTTGTCAGGCTCATCATCATTTGTCAGGCCAGGAAGAGGATCCTAGAATTGTTTTTGCTACTTCTCCGGAAGTACTGGATTTGCTTCCCATAATGAGTTTATGTTATTGTTCTAAGTGTATATTCAGGCTTCTAACATTCTCTTGTTCCACTTTACACTGATGTGTCTCTCATCCCCATCCTGGGGGTGAAAGTAAAATTATTTTATTTTCTGAACCAGGTATAGAACTGAAACAACCATCATTCCTTTTCCCCCCAATTTTATCTGCGAACCTTTTCCCCATTTGTATTAATTTATAAAAATCCCATTGGCTGTTTTTTCTTAAAACAATCAGTTGAAATTAATTTAAAGATTATGGGTACATTATTTTTAGTAATAATATTTTATTATAATAATTGATATTTCTATAGTACTTAACATTTTTACAAATATTCCCCTTAATTACCCTATGAGAGAAGCAGTAGAAGTACTATCATTCTCTTTTGACAGTTTTGAGACTTGGACCAACTTTTGTCTTAGGTCATAGTTAGAAGCAGAGTTTTAATGCAAACACAAGAATTCTTCCCAACATAACACACCTGCCATCTTAGGATGGTACAGAGCTGTCATCACAATCATGGGATGTTGTTTTTCAATTTTTAAATATTATCTACCTGATTAATAACCGAGTTCTTCTTTCTTCCATGTCTGAAGGTCTCAAACGGCCATGGCTGACATGATTCTACCAATATACAAACCAAAAAAACCAGAATGAAATAGTGGAAAGAAAGATATCCATGTTAAGAACTCACTATTTGACAAAAACTGTTGAGAAAATTGGAAACTTATATGGAAGAAATTATGGCTTAACCCACACCTAACACCACATACCAAGATAAGATCTAAATGGGTTCATGATTTAGACATAACGAGTGATATTGTAAGCAAATTAGAGGAACATAGGATAGTTTACCTCTCAGACCTGTGGACATGGAATAAATTTATGTCCAAAGAAGAACTGGAACTCTTAATTGAACACCAGATAGATAATTTTGACGATATTAAGTTTAAAAGATTTTGTACAAACAAAACTAATGCAGACAAGATTAGGAGGGAAGCAGTAAATTGGGAAATCATCTTTACCTGTAAGGATTCTGATAAAGGCCTCATTTCTAAAATATATAGAGAATTGTCTCATATTTATAAGAATTCAAGCCACTCTCCAATCGATAAATGGTCAAAGAATATGAACAATTTTCAGATGATGAAATTAAAACAATTTCTAGTCGTATGAAAAGTTGCTCCAAATCACTATTGATCAGAGAAATGCAAATTAAGACAACTCTGAGATACTACTACACACCTGTCAGATTGGCTAAGATGATAGAAAATGATAAAGAGAATATTGGAGGGGATATGGGAAAACTGGGACACTGATACATTGTTGGTGGAACTGTGAACGGATCCAACAATTCTGGAGAGCAATTTGGAGTTATGCTCAAAAAGTTATCAAACTGTGCATACCCTTTGACCCAGTAGTGTTTCTATTGGGCTTATATCCCAAAGAGATCTTAAAGGAAGGAAAGGGACCCACATGTGCAAGAATGTTTGTGGCAGCCCTTTTTGTAGTAGCTAGAAACTGGAAACTGAATGGATGCTCATCAATTGGAGAATGGCTGAACAAATTATGGTATATGAATGCTATGGAATATTATTGTTCGGTAAGAAATGACCAGCAGGATGATTTCAGAGAGGCCTGGAGAGACTTGCATGAGCTGATGCTGAGTGAAATGAGCAGAACCAGGAGATCATTATATATGGCAACAACAGTACTATAAGATGATCAATTCTGATGGACACGGCTCTCTTCAACAATGAAATGTTTTAAACCAGTTCCAGTTATTCAGTGATGAAGAAAGCCATATATACCCAGGGAGAGACCTGTGGGATCTGAATGTGGATCACAACATAGCATTTTCATGCTTTCTGTTGATGCTTGCTTGCATTATGTTTTTCTTCTCAGGTTTTTTGTTTTGTTTTGTTTTTCTTGTAGATCTGATTTCTCTTGTACAGCAAGATAAATGTATAAATATGTATACACATTCGATTTCTCAAGTATTGTAACATAATTAACATGTAGTAGACTTCCTGCCATCTAGGGGAGGGACTGAGGGAGAAGGAAGGAAAATTTTGAGGGAAAATTTTGTGACAGAAAGTTTTGCAAGAGTCAATGTTGAAAAATTACCTATACATTTATTTATTTTTTTGCTGAGGCAATTGGAGTTAAGTGACTTGCCCAGGGTCACAAAGCTAGAAAGTGTTAAGTGTCTGAGACCAGATTTGAACTCAGGAGCTTCTGATTTCAGGGTTGGTGCACCACCAAACTGTCCCCCCCATGCATATGTTTTGCAAAATAAAAAGCTTTAATTAAAAAAAAAGATATTCATGAAATTTTTAATAGAAATTGAAATTTTCAGGATTCTTGAAATATGTGTATAGATAGATAACTACAAATCTTTATATAAACATGTACATATATAAAACATAACATATACATTATATATAATATATGTATATATACAATACACATAAACATATGCATGTGCACACACACATATGTATTGTTCTAAGATCTGCATCAAAGTAATATAATCCAAATTTTCTATTGTATTCCAAAGTAAAAAAAATGTACAGTATAGATGTACTATCTTTAATAATAGTATAGCAACAAGAAAAATATATGTGCTTAGTGCTTTACAAAGCTCTTTCAGTTTAGTTCAATTAAATAATTTTGTGCATGTGTGCGTGCGTGTATGTGTATGTGTGTGCATGTTTATTTCTATCAGAAATGTGAGGGGCCCATGTATCATTTTTTCTAGTTCTTACTACAGCAGTATTAGTGTTATGCAGAAAGCCTGTGTGGTATAGTAAAGAGGTGATTTCAGAGTTAGAAGAACTAATGCTCAAGAGCTATTTAAGTTTAATAGATTTGATAACATGGTTGTGTGACCCTAGAGTAATGAATGAGAGATTATGACTTTCTATGTAATTCCCTAAGACTCAAGTTCAGAGCTGTATCCCTTCTATCCTACTTCTGACTCAGAATGTGCTATTACTCACTATGTGATTAACACATTAAGAAAAACAGTTCTTTTTCATCTTGTTATATACCTAGCACCATGGTATATACCATCTTGGTATAGTATCATGTTTACAAATCACCTAAGAAAATGCTTAATACATTTTTATTGAATTGAAAAATGAATGATTCAATCATTTCTAAAGGTAAAATTAATCTTCAATTACCTTGCCCTATTAGGAAATGAACCTTAAAGGTTTTTTTCGTATGTTTTCATAATGAAATAGTCTTTCTTATTCCTAAATCTATTTACATTTTCCTTTTTTGCCCAAATTGGGAATCTGATTGGTTTTTCATTAACCACAAGATGTCTGTCAATTAATTATCATCTCCTTTCCATACCTGACTATAATTTTGCTTTCAAAGCCTGGATTAGGGGATGGAAGGGACTTGATGAGTTAGCAAGGAAGAAATGAACATACTAACCATGTCTGAGGATCTATTACCCTGTCTTCGGACATAAAGACTGGAGTCACTGTGGCTGGTCCTAGAAAACAAATTATTTTAAATTGTTATCAGGCCATCTCCACCATTTCAGAGTTACAGCCTCCCCCTATACAGAGTCCTTGTGATATTAACTTTAGGCACACAGAGATTCAAAATTTCAAATGTGAAAATGGACATGAGACTTTTCCCTCTATTTTTGCCATATTAGCAGTGTGTTTATAAATTGTACAATCTGAGCCTTGGCCCTAAAAGAAATGAAGTTGAAGGAAATCAAAGAAAATCATGAAGGAAACTATATAATAGGTATTTAGAATTACAGATTTTTGGAGGGGTAACATGGCTCAGAAGTCTAGGACGCAGACTGTCAGGGTTGTAAGAGACCTTGGAGCACAATAGATTGAGAGGCAGTAAACATGTGCTGCTATTTATTACCTGTTTGATCTTGGACAAGTCTCACCACATTTCTCTAGACCATGGTAACCTCCAATGAGGTAAAATAAGGATGTCTGACTAAATGATATCTAAAGTCTCTTACAACTTGTACTTCTATAATCAAGGTCAATTAAGAGCTAAAAAGTAGAAATGATACATTCAAAAGCAGAAAAAAAATCCTGAGGCAGGGTGAAAGGAGAGGAATAGGTTTCCTAACTCCCAATCTATAGCACACCCCCAAATTCTCTTCTCATTTTTTCATGGCCCCTCAATGGAAAAATATGGAAGATAACCCTTTCATGCCCCAGAAGAATTAATTTGGTCCATTCTTAGAAAATTTAAAATTCATTCTTACTGCTTAAATCCAAACATATTTGACAATTTAAGTTTAACCACATTTAGATTCAATAACTCTAGTTTTTAATTGGTGGAGTCACAATCTAAAATAGATACCACAAAGACAAAGTACATTTGAGATAATGAAAACAAGGACTTCCTTCTGGGGGTGGAGCCATGGTGGCGGAGATCAGACAGGAGTCTCTGTAACCTCCTCTAACCTCCCCTCAAACCAACAACATATGAAGCCTCTAGACTGATTCTGAAGCAAAAAAATCCACAATATCTGGAGGACAACACGATTCTAGAAGAAGATACTCTGGAAGAACCTCAAAACAGGTCTGTTTTAATTGGGCAGGGGGGCAGTCTGCTGAACCCAGACTGCAGCGCAGGGAGACCGGGGCAGGGAGCTGGAGCAGGGAGCTGGAACAGGAGTCGGAACAGGATTGGGAGCATTGTGCTTTTCATACACCTGGGAGACTTCTGCGGGCCTCTTGGAACAATTTGTCCTGATTGTGGGCAGGTGGTTTGGAGGGTCTGCCTTTTGAGGGGGATAGATTGTGAACCACTGAACCCCTGGTGAGCATTGGACCTAGCTGCCATTACACAGCACCCTAGGGCGATCAATCAACCAACAGGACTGATCAGCGCCAGAAATAATTCACTCAGCAGAACTGCCCCAGGGCTAATTAAAGCAGCTGTCCCACCTTTGCCCTAAACAGACCTCACACCTTTAAAAAAAAAATGAATAAAAAACCAAAAAGAGCTCTCACCATAGACAACTTTTATGGAGAGAGGGAAGAACAGACCTCAAATCCTGAGGTCCCTAAAGGTAAAGCAACTCCAGAAAAAGCCCCAAAGAGAGACATAAATTGGTCTCCATGTCACAAGGCTTTCTTTGAAGATTGCATAAAAAATCTTAAAAGAGAGTTAGAAGAAACATGGGGAAACGAAATGAGATCACTGCAAAATAAAAGAGAAAAAATGGAAAAAGAATGCAATGAACAAAAAAATGTAATTGGTCAATTGCAAAAGGAACTAAAAACAGTAACGGAAGAAAATAAGACATTAAAAATTAGAATAAAACAATTGGAAATTAATGACTCATCCAGACTTCAAGAATCAGTCGAACAAAAACAAAAAAATGAAAAGATAGAGAAAAACATGAACTATCTCCTAGGAAAAACAACAGACCTGGAAAATAGATCTAGGAGAGACAATCTAAGGATTATAGGGCTTCCTGAAAGCCATGATGAAAAAATGAACCTGGACACTATCTTCCAGGAAATCATAAAAGAAAACTGCCCTGATATTTTAGACCCAGAAGGCAAAATACTCCTTGAAACAATCCACCGATCACCTCCTGAAAGAAACCCCAAAATTAAGTCCCCCAGAAATATCGTGGCTAAATTCCAGAACTATCATACCAAGGAAAAGATATTACAAGAAGCCAGAAAGAAACAATTTAAATATCGGGGAACTACAATTAGGATCACACAGGACCTAGCAGCTTCTACTTTGAAGGATCAAAGGGCCTGGAATCAGATATTCCGAAGGGCAAAGGAACTTGGATTACAGCCAAGAATAAGTTACCCAGCTAGAATGAGCATTATCTTCCAGGGAAGAAGATGGTCTTTCAATGATATAGGAGAATTTCACCTATTTCTACTGAAAAGACCAGAACTGAACAAAAAATCTGATCTACAAACACAGAACACAAGAGAAACATAAAAAGGTAACAAGAAAAAATAACTCTTGAGAACTATATTTATGTTATAGATACTTATAGAATGAGGGTTGATTTTATGAATCTATTATTACATTATGATTATGATACGATTACTGTGATTTTATGATTATTATGATATGATTACTGTGATTTTATGATTATTATTATATGTTTATTGTGATTTTATGATTATTATATGATAAACTGAAAAAGAAATTAGAGGTAGAAAAGGGATAACACTGGAAGAAGAGAAAAAGGAGGTAAAATAAGGGAAATTACATCACATGTAGAGGCAAAGAAAACCTATAATGATTGAGGGGAGAAAAGGGAGGGGAATGAGAACTGTGTTAATCTCCATCTCATCAGATTTGGCTCAGAGGGAATAATAGACATACTTATAAGGAAACTGGAGGGAAAGGGGGGAAAAAGGGGGTGGGTGGGGCTCTAAAGGGAAGGATTGTTTGAGGGAAGTGGTTTTCAAAAGCAAAATAGTAGGGAGGAGGGAAAGGGGATAAGAAAGAGAAAAGCATAAGCTAGGGTAAATAAGATGGCAGGAAATACAGAATTAGTTATTTTAACTGTGAATGTGAATGGAATGAACTCTCCCTTAAAGCAGAAGCAGATAGCAGATTGGATTAAAAACCAGAATCCAACAATATGTTGTATACAAGAAACACATCTAAAACATAGAGATACATACAGGGTGAAGGTAAAAAGCTGGAGCAGAATCTATTATGCTTCAGGTGAACAAAAAAAAGCAGGGGTAGCAATCCTGATCTCAGACCAAGTAAAAGCAAAGATAGACTTAATTAAAAGAGACAAAGAAGGAAATTATATCTTCCTAAAGGGTACCATAGATGATGAAGCAATATCAATACTAAACATATATGCACCAAGTGGTATAGCATGGAAATTCCTAGAGGAAAGGTTCAGAGAGATGCAAGAAGAAATAGACAGCAAAACTATAATAGTGGGGGATCTCAATCTCCCTCTCAGAACTTGATAAATCAAACCACAAAATAAATAAGAAAGAAGTTAAGGAGGTAAACAAAATGTTAGAAAAGTTAGGTATGATAGATCTTTGGAGGAAATTAAATGGAGACAGAAAGGAGTTTACTTTTTTCTCAGCAGTCCATGGAACTTATACAAAAATTGACCATGTG
>JAJPUD010015598.1:12958-36825 GCA_023553655.1 Myrmecobius fasciatus | reverse complement strand
ATCACTCTTTATATCCAGATCATGAACCCATTTAGATCTTATCTTGGTATGTGGTGTTAGATGTGGGTCAAGCCCTAATTTCTTCCACACTAGTTTCCAGTTTTCCCAGAAGTTTTTGTCAAATAGTGAATACTTATCCCAAAAGCTGGGGTCTTTGGGTTTATCAAAAACCAAATTGCTATAGTTATTGCCTAGTTTGTCTTGTGATTCTATCCTATTCCACTGATCGACTACTCTATTTCTTAGCCAGTACCAAATGGTTTTGATGACCGCTGCTTTATAATATAGTTTTAGATCTGGTACAGCAAGTCCACCATCTTCAGCCTTTTTTTTCATTAATCCCCTTGAAATTCTAGACCTTTTGTTTTTCCAAATGAACTTTGCTACTATTTTTTCTAGATCTGTAAGATAATTTCTTGGGAGTTTGATTGGTATGGCACTAAATAAGTAAATTAGTTTGGGTAGTATTGTCATTTTTATTATATTCGCTCGTCCTACCCATGAGCATTTTAAGTTTTTCCAATTGACTAGGTCTGATTTGATTTGTGTGGAAAGTGTTTTGTAATTTAGTTCATATAGTTCCTGACTATCCCTTGGCAGATAAATTCCCAAATATTTTATACTATCAACAGTTATTTTGAATGGGATTTCTTTTTGTATCTCTTGCTGCTGAACTTTATTGGTAATATATAAAAATGCTGATGATTTATGTGGATTTATTTTGTATCCTGCCACTTTGCTAAAGGTGTGAATTGTTTCTAGTAGTTTTTTAGTTGAGTCTCTAGGATTCTCTAAGTATACCATCATGTCATCTGCAAAGAGTGATAATTTGGTTTCTTCACTACCTACTCTGATTCCTTTTATCTCTTTTTCTTCTCTTATTGCTAAAGCTAACATTTCTAATACAATATTAAATAGTAATGGTGACAGTGGGCAGCCTTGTTTCACTCCTGATCTTATTGGGAATGGTTCTAGTTTGACTCCATTACATATGATGCTTGCTGAAGGTTTTAAGTAGATACTACTTATCATTTTAAGGAAAAGCCCATTTATTCCTATACTCTCCAGTGTTTTTAATAGGAATGGGTGTTGGATTTTATCAAAGGCTTTTTCTGCATCTATGGAGATAATCATATGATTTTTATTAATTTGGTTATTAATATAATTGATTATGCTAATAGTTTTCCTAATATTGAACCAGCCCTGCATTCCTGGTATAAATCCTACTTGGTCATGATGTATTATCCTGGGGATGACTTTCTGTAATCTTGTTGCTAAAATCTTATTTAAAATTTTTGCATCAATATTCATTAGGGAAATGGGTCTATAGTTTTCTTTCTCAGTTTTCTCCCTACCTGGTTTAGCTATCAGCACCATATCTGTGTCATAGAAGGAATTTGGTAGTACACCTTCTTTCCCTATTTTTTCGAATAGTTTATATAGTATTGGGATTAATTGTTCCTTGAATGTTTGGTAAAATTCACATGTAAATCCATCTGGTCCTGGAGATTTTTTCTTAGGGAGTTGATTAATAGCTTGTTCTATTTCTTTTTCTGAAATAGGGCTATTTAAATAATTTATTTCCTCTTCTGTTAATCTGGGCAATCTATATTTTTGTAGATACTCCTCCATTTCATTTACATTCTCAAATTTATTGGCATAAAGTTGGGCAAAGAAACTCCTAATTATTACTCTAATTTCCTCTTCATTGGAGGAAAGTTCTCCCTTATCATTTTTGAGACTAATAATTTGATTTTCCTCTTTTCTTTTTCTAATCAAATTAACTAAAGGCTTATCTATTTTGTTGGTTTTTTCATAAAACCAACTCTTACTTTTATTTATTAATTCAATAGTTTTCTTATTTTCAATTTTATTGATCTCCCCTTTAATTTTCAGAATTTCCAATTTGGTATTTAATTGAGGGTTTGTAATTTGGTCTTTTTCTAGCTTTTTTAATTGTAAGCCCAGTTCATTAATCTTCTCCTTCTCTGTTTTACGCAAGTAAGCATCTAGAGATATAAAATTACCCCTTATAACCGCTTTAGCCGAGTCCCACAAATTTTGGTATGTTGTCTCATTGTTGTCATTCTCCTGGATGAAATTTTCGATTGTGTCTATAATTTGCTCTTTCACCCATTCGTTCTTCAGGATTAGATTATTTAATTTCCAAATAACTTGTGGCCTATTTTCTCCTGGCCTTATATTACATGTGAGTTTTATTGCATCATGATCTGAGAAGGATGCATTTACTATTTCTGCTTTTCTGCAATTGATTTTGAGGTTTTTATGCCCTAACACATGATCAATTTTTGTATAAGTTCCATGAACCCCTGAGAAAAAAGTATACTCCCTTCTATCACCATTCAATTTCCTCCAGAGATCTATCATACCTAACTTTTCTAGCCTTTTGTTAACCTCCCTAACTTCTTTCTTATTTATTTTGGAATTTGATTTATCTAATTCTGAGAGAGCAAGGTTGGGATCTCCCACTTGTATAGTATTACTGTCTATTTCTCCTTGCATCTCTCTTAACTTCTCCTCTAGGAATTTGGATGCTATACCACTTGGTGCATATATGTTAAGTATTGATACTGCTTCATTGTCTATGGAACCCTTTAGTAAAATGTAGTTTCCTTCCTTATCTCTTTTAATTAGATCTATTTTTGTTTTTACTTGATCCGAGATAAGGATTGCTACCCCTGCCTTTCTTTGTTCACCTGAAGCATAGAAGATTCTGCTCCAGCCCTTTACCTTCACTCTGTATGTATCTCTATGTTTTAGATGTGTTTCTTGTAAACAACATATTGTAGGATTCTGGCTTTTAATCCAGTCTGCTACCCGCTTCCGTTTTATGGGAGAGTTCATCCCGTTCACATTCACAGTTAAAATAACTATATCTGTATTCCCTGCCATCTTATTTACCCAGAGTTATGATTTTCTCTTCCCTTTCCCCTCTCTCCCTTCCCCCCTCCCCAGTACTTTGCTCTTGAAGACCACCTCCCACCAATAATCCTCCTCCCTTTAGAGTCCCTCCCTCCCCTTTATACCTTTCCCCTAATCCTTCTATTAGTTTATCCCTTTCCTTTTCTCCCCTCCCTCCTACTTTCCCACAAGGAGGGTCAGTGCTTTCTTTGAAGCCAAATGTGTCTGACTCTCTTAGAGTCCAATCTAATGAGAGTAAGGTTTACACAATACTCATCACCCTCCCTTCTTCCCCTCAATTATATTAGATCTTCTATGTCTCTTTATGAGATTTTGCCTTATTTTACCTCCTATATTTTTACTTTATTTTGCCTCCTTTTCCCCCCTCCCCCCTTTTTCTTTTTCAGTATGGTATCCCTTCTACCTCTAATTTCTTTTCCATTATTATCAAAGAAAAATCAAATTATACTGCCATTCTTTAAAGGATACCTATAGTAGGAATATAGTTCTCAAGAGTTTTCCTTTTTACCTTTTTATGTTTCTCTTGAGTTCTCTATTTGGAGGTCAAATTTTTTGTTCAGATCAGGTCTTTTCATTAGAAATAGGTGAAATTCTCCTGTATCATTGAATGACCATCTTCTTCCCTGGAAGATGATGCTCATTCTAGCTGGATAACTTATTCTTGGGTGTAATCCAAGTTCTTTTGCCTTTCGGAATATCTGGTTCCAGGCCCTTCGATCCTTCAATGTGGAAGCTGACCGATCCTGTGTAATTCTAATGACAGTTCCTCGGTATTTGAACTGTTTCTTTCTAGCTGCTTGCAATATCTTTTCCTTGGTGCGATAGTCCTGAAATTTGGCCACGATATTCCTTGGGGTTTTAATTTTGGGGTCTCTTTCTGGAGGTGATCGGTGAATTCTTTCAATGCCAATTTTGCCTTCTGATTCTAAAACATCAGGGCAATTCTCTTTCATGATTTCCTGGAGGATAGCATCCAGGTTCTTTTTTTCATCGTGGCTTTCAGGGAGTCCGATAATCCTTAAATTGTCTCTCCTGGATCTGTTTTCCAAGTCAGTTGTTTTTCCTAGGAGATATTTCATATTTTCTTCTATTTTTTCATTTTTTTGTTTTTGTTTAACTGATTCTTGAAGTCTTATTGAGTCATTTACCTCTATTTGTTCAATTTTAATTTTTAGAGTATTATTTCCTTCAGTTTTCTTTTTTAGCTCCTTTTGTAGCTGGCCAATTGAATTTCTGGATTCAATGCATTCTTTTTCCATTTTGCCAGTTTTATTTTTCAGTGAATTGTTGTCTTTTTCCAATTCACTAATTTTGTTTTTCAGTGAATTGTTGTCTTTTTCCAATTCACCAATTTTGTTTTTCAGTTCACCATTTTTATTTTCCAGTGAATTGGTGATTTTTTTCCAATTCACCAATTTTGTTTTTCAGTGAACTGTTTTCTTTTTCCAATTCACAAGTCCTATTTTCCAGTTTTTGATATTTCTGTTGCCCTGATCTCAATTTATTTCCCCATTCTTCTTCTAGCTCTCTTTTGAGATTCTTAATGCAATCATCCAGGTAAGCCTTCTGAAAGGGAGACCAACTTAAGTCTGCCTTTGTGGCTTCATCTGGGATTGTTTTCATAATGTCAGGATCTGGGGACTGTTCTATTTTTTCTCCGTAAAAGCTTTCTATGGTGAGAGCTCTCTTCTGCTTCTTGCTCATGATTTAAAGTTGGGATATTGGTCAAAAGCCAAGAAAACTGCAACAATTTATATTTGCCCTGGGGCAGTTTGCCGAGTTGACTTCCGGTCTGAGGCTGGTCGGGCTAGATTTGCACCAGGACCACGTTTTCAGCTTTTCTCAATCCACCCCCTTCCAAAGGCAGATCTGCCAAAGCACCTGCCCGCAAGCAGAGCAAAGTGGCCCAGGCGTCTCCCAGGGGCTTCCTGGGTGCCCAAAATCCGCCCCTCTATCGCAGCCCTGACTTCCGCCCCGGCTGGAGTCCGATCGCGACCAGAGGCCGATTTCCCCTGAGGCTAACCTTCTCCGGAGTTCTTTCAAGGTAGATCTTTTATAGAAGTGCGTTGTAGTCCAAATGCTTGGCGAGGACCTCACTCAGCAACCAGTTTTAAGGCTTACTTTCTGGATTTGAGGGAATGTCGGAGGGAGTTCACAGAGAAAGCTGCCCGCAGTTCGCCATCTTGGCTCCGCCCCCCTTGCTGGTCGTTTCTTACAGAGCAATAATATTCCATAACATTCATATACCATAATTTATTCAGCCACTCTCCAATTGATGAGCATCCCTTCAGTTTCCAGTTTCTAGCCACTACAAAAAGGGCTGCCACAAACATTCTTGCACAGGTGGGTCCCTTTCCCTCCTCTAAGATCTCTTTGGGATATAGGCCCAGTAGAAACACTGCTGGGTCAAAGGGTATGCACAGTTTGACAACTTTTTGAGCATAGCTCCACATTGCTCTCCAGAATGGTTGGATCCATTCACAGTTCCACCAACAATGTATTAGTGTCCCAGTTTTCCCACATCCCCTCTAACATTCATCGTTATCTTTTCCTGTCATTTTAGCCAATCTGACAAGTGTGTAGTGGTACCTCAGAGTTGTCTTAATTTGCATTTCTCTGATCAATAGTGATTTGGAGCAACTTTTCTCATATTAATTTTTTTAAATACACACATCTTTATGAATCATGTTGGGAGAGAAAAATTGGAACAACAGGGAAAAACCATGGGAGAGAAAAAAATATCTTTAAAAACACATGAACATAACATGTGTTGATTTACATTCAATCTGCATAGTCCTTTTTCTGGATACAGGTCGTATTTTCTATCCAAACTTTATTGGGATTTCCAGGGATCACTGAACTACTGAGCAGATGCAAGTCTTTCATAATTGATCATTGTACCATTTTGCTCTTACCTCATACGATGTATTCCTGGTTCTCCTTGTTTCATTTAGCAGCAATTCATGTAAACATTTTGCCTTTTTAAAATGAACTGTTCATCATTTTTATACAATAATAATACTCCATTTCCTTCATATACAACAACTTATTCAGCCATTCCCCAGTTGATGGGCATCTAATCATTTTTCAATTATTTGCTACCACAAAAAGAGCTGTTACAAACCTTTTTTGCAAACCTTTCCCTCCTTTATGATCTCTTTCAGATACAGACCCAGTATTAGCACTGCTGGGTCAAAGGTTATGCACAACTTTATAACCCTTTAAGAATACCTCTAAATTGCTCTCCAGAATTATTGGAACCTATTCCCCTGATCCACCACTTTATTTCTTAGCCAATACCAAAGAGTTTTGATGACTGCTGCTTTGTGACATAGTTTATGACTGGTACTGCTAAACTACCATCTTTTGTATTTTTTTTTCATTAATTACCTTGATATTGTTGATCTTTTATTCTTCTAGATAAGTTTTGTTATTTTTTCCAGCTCTATACACTAATTTTTGGCAGTTTGATTAGTATGAAACCCAACATTTCTAATATGGTACTGAATGATAATGGGCATCCCTTTTTCACCCATGATCTTATTGGGAATGTGTTTACTCCTCCCCATTACATATAATGCTTGCTGATGGTTTTACATAGATGCTGCTTATTATTTAAAGGAAAACTATTTATTCCTATGCTCGCTAGTGTCTTTAATGGGATGCAGTGTTTTGTCAAAAGGTTTTTTCTGCATCTACTGAGATCATCATGATTTGTTAGTTTGGTTATTGATATGATTAATTATGTTGATAGTTTTCTTTATCTTGAATATGCCCTGCATTCCTGGCATAAATCCTTGCTGGTTATATTGTATTATCCTGCTGATAAGTTGCAATCTTATAACTAATATTTTATTTAAAATTTTTGCTTTGACATTTATTAAGGATATTGGTATATAGTTTTCTTTCTCTGTTTTGGCTCTTCATGGTTTAGGTATAGCACCATATTTGTGTTCTAAAAGAAATTTGGCAGGACTCTTTTGCTTATTCCAATGATTTATAAAGTATTGGAATTAGTTGCTCTTTAGATACTTGGTAGAATTCATTTATAAATCCATCTGGCCCTGGAGATGTTTTTCGGTATTCATTGATGACTTATCTAATTTCTATTTCTAAAATGATGTAATTTGAATATTTTATATTCATTCTGTTAAACTGGGTGATTTATATTTCTGTAAATATCCATACATTTCAACTACAATGGCCAGATTTGTTGGCATACAGATGAGGAAAATAGCTCCTAATTATTGACTTAGTTTCTTTTTTATTCATAGGTTTTCATTCATAGTCAGTTCATTCATGCTGGTGATTTGGATTTCTTCTTTCCTTTTTTCTAATCAAATTAATCAAAGTTTTATCTATTTTGTTGATTTTTTTGATAAAACAACTTTGTTTATTATTTAATAGTTGTCTTACTTTAATTTTATTACTCTCTCCTTGGACTTTCATAATTTCTCATTTGGTATTTAATTTTGAGTTTTTGATTTGTACTTTTTGTAGCTTTTTTAGTTTCATATCTAATTCATTCATCTCCTCTTTATTTTATTCATGTAAGTATTTAGAAATATAAAAAATGTGATAATATTATGTTGTGCTTCACATTCTGTCCCCAAAGTCCTCTGTCTAGATTTAGATAACTCTCTCTCCATGATGTCTAATGAATGGTATTGTCCTGGATCACCTCATTCCTTTTCTTTTTTAATTAGACATATTTTTGCTTTTGCTTTTTCTGAGATGAGAATTGCTATCGCTGTTTCTTTGTTTTTTGCTTTAACTGAAGCATAATATATTTTTCTTCAGTCTTTTACTCTTAATCTGTGTGTTTCTTTCTGTTTCAAATGTATTCCTTGTAAGCAACATATTGTAGGATTCTGGTTTTTAATCCATTCTGTGGTATACATCCATTTTATGGGAGAGTTCATCCTACTCAAATCCACAGTTATGTTTACCAAATGTGTATTCCCTTCCATCCTATTTTTTTCTCTATATATGTTTTTTTTTCTCTTTCCATCCTGTCCCTTCTTACTAGAGTTTTGTTTCTGACTAACCCCTCCCTCAATCTGCCCTACTTTCTGTCACCTCTCCTTCCTTTTCTTACCACTTTCTCATAGTATTTTTGCTCATCCTTCTATCCAGTCCCCTCTCCCTTTTCCCTTTCTCCTCCCATTCCTTATAGGGGAAAAGAAATTTCTAAACTCCAAATGAATATGTATGTTATTTCCTCTTTTAGCCAAAATTCATGAGATTAAGCTTCAGACAATGGTCAACCCTCCGTCCCTCTTCTTTCCCTCTCTTATAATAGGTCCTTTTATGCCTCTTTATGTGATCTAATTAATTTCATTTTACCTCCCCTTTCTTTTTCTTCCAGCACAATGCTTTTTCCCACCCTTAATGTTTTTTTTTTCTTTAATATTGTTACATCAGAGCCAATTTATACCCACACCCTCTATGTATATTGCACCTAACAGTCCTAATAAAAAATAATAGGTTTCAAGAGTTATAAGTATCATCTTATGCAGGAATGTAAACAATTTAATCTTTTTTTCTTTCCTCTTTATCTTTCTATGCTGCTCTTGAGTCCTATATTTGTAGATCAAATTTTCTCTTTAGCTCTGGTCTTTTTGATAGAAATGATTGAAAGTCCCTTACTTCATTGAAGATCCACCTCCTCCCCTGAAAGTAGATGCTCAGTCCTTCTGGGTAGTTGATTCTTGGTTTTAATCCAAGGTTATTTGCCTTCAGGAATACGGTATTCCAGGCCCTTCAATCCCTTGTTGTATAAATTGCCAAATCCTGCTTAATCCTGACTATGGTTCCAGGATACTTGAATCATTTTTTTCTATCAACCTACAACACTTTTTCCTTGAGATTATACTTCTGGAGTTTTACCATGATATTTCTCATGAAATCTCTTTTTGAAGTTGATTGATGGATTCTTTCAATGACAATTTTCCTCTCCAGCTCTAGTGTATCAGGGAATTTTTCCTTCATATTCTGTTGAGGAATGCTAACCAGGAATTTTTTATGTACATGGCCTTCAGGTAGTCCACTAATTTTTAAAATGTTTCTTTTTTCCAGTTCTTTTCCAATGAAATATTTACACTTTCTTTAATTGTTTTTTTTTTCATTCTTTTTAGTCATTAGCTCATTAAGTCATTAGCTTCTATTTGTCTGGTTCTAGTTTTTAATGTATGACTTTCTTCAATTAGTTTTCATGCCTCCTTTTCCATTTGATTAATTCTACTTTTCTTCAATGGAATTCTTTGTTTTTAATTTGGCCAATTTTAAGGAACTAAATTATTTAATGGATTTTTTTTTATTTAGAAAATTTTTTTATGGCATTGATTTTTTTTTTGCATTTAACCAATTGTATCTTTTAAGGAATTGTTGTCTTTTTTCCAAGCTGTTGACTTTCTTTTCTGCAAAAATCTCTTTTCTTTTTTTCAGTTTTCTTCTACTTCTCTTATTTGATTTTTAAAATCCTTTATGGAATCTTCCAAAAAGACTCTTTGGGTTTAAAACCAATTCATATTCCCCTTTGAGGTTTTGAATTTGAACATTTTTTTTTTCTCTTCTGAGTTGGTGTTTTGGTCTTCCCTGTCACCATAGTAGTTTTCTATGGTCGAAATTCTTTTTTTGCTTGTTTCTTGGTCATTTTCTTTCTTTTTCCTATTTTGTGACTTTTAAGGTTGAGCTCTGCTCCTGGGATGCAGGGGGCAGTGTTCCAAGCTTCTTGTGCAACTTTGAGCACAGGGTCCCCTTGTATTTGGGGTCTTGCTCACGGTAGGGGATAATCCAACTTAGTCCCTCCTGCTGTAGTTTGCTGGCAATTTGCCTTCTGTACTGGGACTGAAGACTGCTTTCTTCAAATGCTCTGCTACTGTCCTACTGAGTCAAGACAAGGATCTTGGCTGCTGATCTGCTGTGATTAAGTCCCTCCCTTTCCCAGACACCACCTGCAAAGGGCTGCACACCCCTTTCAATCCAGTGACACTGACCTTTCTTGAAATCTTCCAACCTGTTGTTTGTCCTTCATTCTCACAGAGCATCATGGCAAGGAGGTGCTGCCATACCATGTAAGTGAATTGGATGTCAATGAGGGAGAGCTGTGTAAAGTTACCAGCCTTACTTTTCCCTTCAGAGCTATCTGGTTCCAGTGACCAAATATAGATTAGGACAACTGGTTATGGCCCTGGACACAATGGGAAATCTTAGCCTTTCACACTTTTTTGGGGGGGAAACTGGGAGAGTTTGATGGCCTTACTGACTTTCTCTGCTATCTGACTTCATCCTTGGAAAAGAAAGGTACTACATATTTGTTTTCACTTTTGACATATCTACCATATCATCTCCTTAATTAGCAGCTTCAACATTTGCTTTTACAAACTCAGCTCTTTTATCAATGTCCTTATAACCTGGACAAGCCCCCAGGTTGAAATAAGGACCTAGCTGCTCTGTAATCTTTAGCTTTTGAAGAAGATCATAATGAATACAAGTTTCTACCCAGTTTCTCTCAAAGATTTCATTGTATCTGTACCTTAGTGTGTGTGTGTGTGTGTGTGTGTGTTTGTTAATGACCACATCATGTACTTTTGAGTATCTACACCTCAATCCTAAATTCTTTTATAGTCATTTATCTCCACTTTACAACTCTTCAATCCTACCCACTTCCTTTCTTTAGTCTCTACAATTTCATAATTACAACTCCATTTATCCATCCTTCTTACAACCTTTCCCACCTATTTGTTTCATCAACTTGGTCAACTCAACAATCCATTCTTTGAGGGTACTTAAGCTCCAGTTATCACACTTATATTTTCCTTTTTTGCTTATCTTTCTACCTACTCTTCTTTTGTTCTTAAGTTTTCATTTCTAGTTTCACAAGCCTTAATTTTGCTTAATGTTATTACTCCTTAACCTTGCTCCATTATTTCAACATTCTCCAATGCAAAGCTTCTTAAATTGTGAACCTTATATAGGATTGCCCAATCGAATGTGGCATTTATGATTTATGATCAGTAAATGTTTGATTTGTTTACTTATTTTATATACCTGGAACTATATAAAAATTTCTTAAGGCAAAAGGACTTGTGAATTGAAAAAAAAATTAAGAAACCCTGCTCTAATATGACCTAGAAGAGGAATCTAAAATATTATTTTGAGCTGGAGATTTTTATCCTCTAAATTTTTCAAAAGTTTTTAAAAATTCTCCTTTCCAAATTCAATGTTGACTAATATCATTGGTATGGTTGAAGCAGAACTTCAATGGGATAATAACTATGCCTTGACTATGGGATTTTTCACATTGCAATATTTCCTAGGATGGTCTAAGGTCTATTGCACATCTGTATCCCATTTGAAAACTCTCTTAAAACTCACATACATTAAATTAAAATGAACTTGCAACTTATTGGCATAATCTGTTTTATGACTGAACAGTTCTAACAGTCAGGATATTATTTTTTTATGTTGCATTATTTTACTCATATAATTAATGCAACATGAAAAATAATACGCATGTATTTTCCATCATTATTTCCAGTTTTCCATTGGTAGTAACATATGGCATGTCTACACTGTCTTCTACATAATAATACTTCAAATATTGAAGACAATATCTTGTTTATTACATAGCATGATTCCCAGGCTACTCAATATTTTGTTGTCCTCTCATTTATTTTTTGGGGCTGAGGCAATTAGGATTAAGTGACTTGCCTAGGGTCACAGAGCTAAAAAGTGATAAGTGTCTGAGACCAGATTTGAATGTAGGTCCTCCTGACTTCAGGGCTGATGCTGTAGCCACTGTGCCACCTAGTTGCCCGTGTCCTCTCATTTATAAAAATATGTCTTAATATATTTTTGATTCTTGGAATTGAACATAATAGTCTACATTAGACTGAAGTCAATTCAGAGTATAATGATAACATTACTTTCAATGCTCTAAACTCTATGCTTCTATAGCAGCTTTCATATATTTGGGATTTACATTAACTTGTCTTTTCAGCCTAGTTTCACCAAACTGTACTTACATAATTGATTTTTCTAAAGTATTTTACATTACTTAGGGAATTTTTTCTTATTGATAGTCACAAACATTTGTATGCCATGTACCACAGTTTGTTTCCATTTCAAATTCTTTTTTCATATGTACAATTATCAAATGAAGAAAGTTCTATTCACTGAAATAGCAAGGTATATGTTTTACTTTTACTAACTAATTCTAGAGATTTTCTGCTTCCCATTTCACAGTGCTTTGCTATAGTGATAAATTTGTGATAGATTGAAAGTTAGGCAATAATTTTATCCTGACTGACTCTTGTCTGTGTTCCAGAGAAAACCCCAGAAATATTTTACTATATTGTCTATTTTTTAAAAAAAATCTACTTTTAAAGATCCAGATATGTCGTAATAAAGATCATCGTTTGATATGTTTAAGCTTATCTAAAATAATAGGATGAACATAATCTCTATACTTTCTTCTTTTTCTATCCTCTATCCCAAAAGAAGAGGCTAAATATATAATTTATAATAAAACCCCCTTTTCCCCTATAAGTAGTATATCTAGCATTAAACAAGACAGAGAGTGAAAAAGTAATTTACATCAGAAGAGTGCCAATATATTTGGAATAGCTACAAAGATTTGCTCAATAATATATAACAGAATAATTAGTCTATATGTCCTTATAAATTTTTCTTCAACAAAAAAGAAGCTAATGAGGTTGTAGTGTTAATGAAATATTGAAAAATAAAAAGAAGGCAAATATGCTAAATAAATTAGCTCTGAAGTGCTACATAATTGTCGAAGCCCTTGGGCATAAAAGAAAAGGAAACAAGGATGTGCAGTAGTCATAACACATCTTGTCTTCACTTGTCTCTGTAAGTGCAAGTGAAAAGGTTAATGTCCTTTAGTTTCCTCAACACTAGAATGAAGAACCATGACATCTTTGAATTCTAATCTTACCCATAGTGTAATTGATTTAATTCCTATGAGAATGATACTGTTAGTAAGTCCTTTTTTATAATATGAATGTAAATTAACTATGTGCTCATTTATGTGTGTGTGTGTGTGTGTGTACCGGTGTGTATATAAAATTATTTATTTATTTAATGAGGATTTTTTTTTTTAACTTACAGAAACTTTGCTGATCTCTAAAGCTGATCTGTGAAGGAAAATTTCCTAAATATTTTTAGGTGAAAAAACTCCTCCTCTCCCCTGCCTAGGTGTGGCACGTCATCTAGAAGCCTACAATCTTGGGGATAATCACTGATAATTTTTATTTGTATTCCCTTCATTTGCAGTCCATAATACAAGTCAAAAATTTTGTTCTGTACAGTAAGGAGTTCTTAAAACTTTTTCCACTCATGGCCTCTTTTCATCCCCCAAAATTTTATGTGACTCCAGGTACATAGGTATATAAAATAAGCACCCAAATCAAGTATTTACTGATAATAAATCATAATTTTGGGATTCCCCCACATTCAATTGTGAGACCCCATATGGGGTTGCAAACCACAATTTAAGAAGCTGGGTTCTATATCATCATTTATTTTCAACAATTTGTCTATCATCTCCACCAAATTATTTCTCTGTTTCAGACAACTGAGTCTGAAGATAAACAGCATTTCTTAGTACCATTCTATTATGGCTCAAATACTTAAAATTAAGACTGTTTATTACAAACCTTTTTTGTTGTTGTTGTTGTTTTCATCACTCTAAACACAATATATTTTAAATTCCTATAATATCAATTAGTTTGTCTAAGGCATCTCCCTCACCAAAGCTAAAACAGTATCTCATATACAATCATCTCTTCCATGTTGACTTTCCCCATCATGGTGTCAATATACCATGGGTTTGTATAAGAATTTAAATGGCAATTTTTGGAAATTTTGTAGAAGCTGCAGAACACATACAAAAGCTTGCAGAAAACACAAGAAAAAGTTTAGAAACTCAGAAATGCATAAAATATGTATAGTATTGTACAACATCAACATCAATTATTATTTAATTCTATAACAATTTAGATTTCTCTAATGCTCTGCCACTAACTGCCTTTCTTTCTCAAGACAACCTGACAAATGCTCCAAGTCAGATCTCTCGCCCTCTGATTAATAATAAAGAAATCAGATTAAGTATATACTTTGCAGCCAAAGGTAGAAAAGCTCTATACAATCAGTTATAACAAGACCTAGAACTGCTTGTGGCTCAGTTAATGAGCTTTTTATTGTAAAATTCAGATTAAAATTGAAGTAGTACGTGTATGACTTAAATATAAACTCTTAAGAATGTGAATTAGATATAACAAATAGATTTGATATTAGATCTGGTAGATAGAGTGTCTGAAGAATTGTGGAAAGAAATGGGCAATGTTATACAACTAAAAACATCCCAAAGAAAAAGACTAAAAAAACTAAATGGCTTTTGATGAGTCCACTCTAATTCCTTCAATTCCTTTTTCTTCTCTTATTGCTAAAGTTAACATTTCTAATACAATATTGAATAGTAATGGTGATAGTGGGCAACCTTGTTTCACCCCTCATCTTACTGGGAATTCTTCCAGTTTATCCCCCTTAAATATGATGGTTGCTGATGGTTTTAGATATATACTACTTATCATTTTAAGGAAAACTTCATTTATTCCAATGCTTTCTATTGTTTTTAACAGGAATGGACGTTGGTTTTTTGTCAAATGCTTTTTCCACATCTATTGAAACAATCATATGATTTGTTTGCTTAGTGATATAGTTTGTTGTGCTAATAGTTTTCTTAATATTGAGCCAGTTCTGCATTCCTGGTATAAATCCTACTTGTTCATATTGTATTATCTTGGTGATAAGTTGCCATAAGCTCTTTGCAAATAATTTTTAAAATAATTTTGCATCAATATTTATTAGGAAAATTGTCTATAATTTTATTTCCCTCTTTGGCTCTTCCTGGTTTAGGTATCAGCACCATATTTGTGTCATAAAAAGTTTTTGGTAAGACTTCTTCTATGCCAGTTTTCCAAATAGTTTATATAGTATTGGTATTAATTGTTCTTTAAATGTCTTATGGAATTTGCTTGTTAATCCATCTGGTTATGAAGATTTTTTTTCTTTTGGAGTTTACTTGTTTAATTTACTTTGCTAAGATTGGGTTATTTGAGTGTTTTATTTGTTCTCTTAATGTAGATAATTTATGTTTTGTAAATATTCATTTCATTTAAATCATCAAATTTATTGCTATATAGTTGGACAAAATTGATCCTAACAACTTTCTTAATTTCCTCTTCATTGGTGATGAATTTACCCTTTCATTTTTGATGCTATGATTTGGTTTTCTTTTTTTTTCCTTTTTCAAGATCAAATTAACCAAGAGTTTATCGATTTTATTTATTTTTTTTTAATAAAACTATCTTCTGGTTTTATTTGTTAGTTCAATGGTTTCCCTATATTCAATTTTATTAATCTATCCTTTGATTATCAGAATTTCTAATTTGGTATTCAATTGAGGATTTTTAATTTGTTCTTTTTCTATTTTCTTCATGGCATCCCCAATTCATTGATTTCCTTTTCTCTATTTTATTTATGCAATCATTTAGAAATAATTTTTTCCCTAAATAACAATTTGACTGAACCACATAATTTTTGGCATGTTGTTTCATTGTTGTTATTTCCTTTAATAAAATTATTATTTTTATGATTTATTCTTTGAAGCACTTGGGTTTTGTGGGGAATTAAAATATCCCATTGATTTTAAATATTCTTTCTATTGTACATTATTGATGGTAATTTTGAATGCATTATAATCTGAAAAGGATGAATTTATAATTTCCACTTTTCTGCATTTGGTTATATGATTTTTATGTCCTAATATATGATCAGTTTTCTTGTAACTACCATGTACTGTTGAATAAAAGGTATATTCCTTTCAATTCTTATTTATTTTTTGTCAGATATCTACTATATCTAGCTTTCCAGAATTTTGTTCACTTTTGCTATATTCTTTTCTGCTGCTGTTGTTAGGTTTATCTAATTCTGAGAGTAAGTTGAGGGACCCCCCCAGTATAGTTTTATTATCTATTTTCTCCTGTGACTAATTCAACATCTTTTTCATAAATGTAGATGCCAAACCATTTGGTATATTTATTTACTACTGATATGGCTTCATCATCTATGATACCTTTTAGCAAAATATAGTTTCCTTCTTTACCCCTTTTAATTAGATATATTTTTGGTTTTATTTTGTCTGAGATCATGATTGCCTAACCCTGCTTTCTTTGCTTCAGCCAAAACACAATAACTTTTGCTTCAGCCCCTTACATTTATCCTGTGTGTATTCCTCTGCTTCAGATAGTTTCTTGTAAACATCATATTGTAGGATTCTGATTTTTAATCTATTCTGCTGTCTGCTTCCATTTTATTGATGAGTTAATCCCATTCACATTAATAGTTAACTATTTCCCTCCATGCTATTTTTCTTCCTCTTCTTTTACCCCCATCTTTTCTTACCTCACAAACACTTTGTTTTGATTACCACTTTTTCCAATATGCCCTCCTTTTTATCAATCCCTTCTTGTCCATTTTATTATCACCATTCCTTTTTACTTCCTTAAAAGATGGATTTCTATGTCAGAGTGTGTATATTCCTTAATTGAGCCCAGTTTGATGTAAGGATTGAGCTTTGCCTGCAACCCCACCCCATTCATAATTCCCTCCATTATAATAGTTCTTTCATACCTCTTTTTTTGTGGGATAATTTACCCCATTCAATTTCCTCCAGTTCAGTTTTACTTTTCACCCCTTAATTTTGTTGTTACGGGTATTCAAACAAATTCTTTTTGGCTGATTTCAATACTTTTTGATCTGTGAGCTCTGGAATTTGGCTATGATATTCCTTGGAGTTTTCATATTGATATCTTTTATGAGGTGATCAGTGAATTCTTTCAATTTCTGTTTTGCCCTCTGCTTCTAATATATCAGGGCAGTTTTCTTTGGCAATTTGTTGAAATATATTGTCCAAGACTTTTTTTAAAATCATGGCTTTTAAGTAATCCAGTAATTTTTATATTATCTTTCCTGGATCTATTTTCTAGATTAATGTTTTCTAATGTGTTATTTTACATTTTTTCTGAAATTCTTTTGATTTTTATTGTATATTGATATCTCAGAGAGTCATTAATTTCTATTTGTTCAATTTGCACTCCCTTTGCATTTGGCCAGTTCTTTTTTTTTAGTGAGTTATTTTCCTTGGCAAATTTTTGTTTATCTTTTCTTGTTCTGTTGACTTTTTTTTCATCTTTCTATTATATTACTCATTTCTTTCCCCAGTCTTCCTTACTTCTCTAATTTGCTTTTTTAAATCCTTTTAAAGCTCTTCTAAGAATTCATTTTGGACTTAAGACCAAATTGCATTTTTCTTTGATACTTCACAGGTAACTAACCATTTTGACTAAGTTTATGCCTTGATCCTCCTTATCACCATAGTAACTTTATATTGTCAAGCTGTTCTTTTTGTGCTGGGACTCTGGGTCTTATTGTTGGCTTTCACTGGGCTTTAGGGCTTAGCTATTTGTTTTGTGTAGAGGGTAAGCTTCCCTTCTAGATTGTAATGGGTATGGAGCCTCCCTTTTGGCCTCTTCTGAGCATGGGATTTAGCTACTGTTCTGCTCCAGGGGTGAGTTTTTGGTTCTGGGTTTGCACAGTTAGGGTCTTGCTATTGGGTAGGGGCAGGACTTCACCACTGGTCATTAATGGAGTCAAGGTCTTGTTGATGGCTTGTGTGGGGTTGAGGTTGCTGTGGTGGGGTCTTGCTGTGCTAAACAAATTGCTTCCTTGTCTAGGAGGCTGCTGGTTTGCAAGAAAGTGGGGCTTCTCTGGTGGATGGCTTTAGTCTTGGAGCCTTGCTACACATAAACTGCTGTGAGATTGGCTGCTGCTGCTGTTCTCAAAACTCACTCCCCTCTTGCCCAATTAAGACAGACTTTTCTTCCTATGCTGTAAACTGCTTCCTTGCCACTAGATCAATTTTGAGGTGGTTTTCTAGTTATTTGGAGGGGGATTTCAGAAGGCTTCAGAGGCTTCCTTCCTCTCTGCACCATCTTGGTAATGGAAGTTTAAGAAAGATCTTAACATTGCCAATAATCATAATAGGATATTGTTATTAATGAACTAGAGCCAGACATATTGAAGAATAAAATCAGTAGCATTGCTAACAATAAGGCTTATCTAGATTACAGAATTTCAGCTGTTATTTAAAATTCTAAAGGATGATGCTTTATATATAATACTTTAATAGCATTATACTCAAAATGTCAGCAAATTCAGGAAACTCAACAGTGGCCACTGGACAGGAATGGATTAGTTTACATTTCATTACTGACAAATGATAGTGTCATACGATATTTAAATTATTCAACAGTTGCACTCATTTCATATATCAGCATGGTTATGCTTAAGATTTTGCAAGCTAGGCTTCAGTAATATATTAACTAAGAATTATAATAAGTATGGGATGGTTTTCAGAGATAGGGGAGATAGAGACAAAATTGCTAATATTCATTGGATTATGAAGAGAGCATGGGAGTTCCAGAAACATATCTCCTCCTGTTTCATTGACTATAATAAAACTTTTGACTATGTATATCACAAGAAAATATGGCAAGTCCTCAAAGAGAAGAGAATACTGATCATCTTACTTGTCATCTGAAGAATCTATATTCTGGTCAAGAAGCAACAGTTAGTACCTTACATGGAATAATAGATAAGTTTAAGGTTGGAAAGAATGGGACAAGTTTGTATATTGTCACCTTATTTATTTTACTTAGATGCAGAGTAAGTGATATGAAATGCTAGGTTGGATGAAACAAAAAATCTAAAGTTAAAATTGCTGGAAGAAACATTAACAGTCTCAGATATGGAGATGGTACCATTCTGATGGCAGAAAGTAAAGAACAATTACTTCTCATTGAGAAAAAAAGACAAGAGTATAAAAACTGGTTTGAACCTTAACATTGAAGAAAAAAGTCTGACTGTGGAAATTGGATCTATCCATCTTCTGTCAAATGGAAGGAGAAAAAATGAAAGCAGAGTCAGATTTTTATTGTTGGGTTCAAAAATCACTATAAATGGTCACTATGACCATGAAAGTAAAAGAAGCTTTCTCTTTAGAAGAAGAGGAAGGGTGGGGGGGGGGAGGAGGGGGAGCCAAGATGGCAAACTTCAGAGAGTGTTCTCTGTGAGCTCCTGATACCTTCCCTCAGACCCAGACAAATTGAGCCTCTGAACTGGTTTTGGAGTGAGGGCTCCAACACTTGGACTACAATGCACTTCTATCAAAAATCTCTTTTGAAAAACTCCGGAGAAGGTTAGCCTCAGGGGAATCAGCCACTGGCCGCAATCAGACACCAGCATGCCTGGGGCGGAAGCCGCACGGATTTTAGGCACCCAGGAAGCCCCTGGGAGACACCTGGGCCACTTTGCTTTGCTTGCAGGCAGGTGTTTTGGCAGATCTGCCTTTGGTAAAGGGTGGGTTGAGAACAGCTGAAAGCGTGGTCCTAGTGCAGATCTAGCCCAACCAGTCTCAGACCGAAAGTCAACTCGGCAAACTGCCCCAGGGCAAATTGAAACTGCCACAGTATTCCCTGCTGGTGACTGATACCTCAGCTCAAAATCATGAGTAAGAAGCAGAAGAGGGCTTTCACCATAGATAGCTTCTACGGAGAGAAAGTAAAGCAGTCCCCAGATCCTGAGATTCTGAAAACAATCCCAGATGAAGCCACAAAGGCGGACTTAAGCTGGTCTCCTTTCAGAAGGCTTACCTGGAAGATTGCATAAAGAATCTCAAAAGAGAGCTAGAAGAAGATTGGGAAAATAAATTGAGATCAGTGCAAGAAGAAAATAATGCTCTGCAACAGAGATGTGAAAAACTGGAAAACAGGACTGGTGAATTGGAAAAAGAAAACAATTAACTGAAAAACAAAATTGGTGAATTGCAAAAAATCACCAATTCACTGGAAAATAAAAATAGTGAATTGGAAAAAGACAACAATTCACTGAAAAATAAAATTGGCAAAATGGAAAAAGAATGCATTGAACCAAGAAATTCAATTGGCCAGCTACAAAAGGAGCTAAAAAAGATAATTGAAGGAAATAATACTTTAAAAATTAAAATTGAACAAATAGAAGTAAATGACTCAATAAGACTTCAAGAATCAGTCAAACAAAAACAAAAAAATGAAAAATTAGAAGAAAATATGAAATATCTTCTAGGAAAAACAACTGACTTGGAAAACAGATCCAGCAGAGGCAATCTAAGGATTATCAGACTCCCAGAAAGCCACGATGAAAAAAAGAACCTTGATGCTATCTGCCAGGAAATCATGAAAGAGAATTGCCCTGATGTTTTAGAATCAGAAGGCAAAATTGGCATTGAAAGAATTCATCAATCACCTCCTGAAAGAGACCCCAAAATTAAAACCCCAAGGAATATCGTGGTCAAATTTCAGGACTATCGCACCAAGGAAAGGATATTGGAAGCAGCTAGAACTAAACAGTTCAAATACCGAGGAACTGTAATTAGAATTACACAAGATCTGTCAGCTTCCACATTAAAGGATCCAAGGGCCTGGTATCAGATATTCCAAAAGGCAAAAGAACTTGGATTACAGACAAGAATAAGTTATCCAGCTAGAATGAGCATTATCTTCCAGGGAAGAAGATGGTCATTCAATGATACAGGAGAATTTGAACTATTTCTAATGAAAAGACCAGATCTGAACAAAAAATTTGACCTCCAAATACAGAACTCAAGAAAAGCATAAAAAGATAAAAAGGAAAGAACTCTTGAGAACTATATTTCTACTATAGGTATCCTTAAAGAATGGGGGTATAATTCGATTTTTTCTTTGATAATAATGGAAAAGAAATTAGAGGTGGAAGGGATGCCATACTAAAAAAAGGGGGGGGGGGAAGGAGGCAAAATAAAGTAAAAATAAAGGAGGTAAAATAAGGCAAAATCTCATAGACATAGAAGATCTAATATAATTGAGGGAAATAAGGGAGGGTGATGAGTATTGTGTACACCTTACTATCATTAGATTGGACTCTAAGAGAGTATATCAGACACATTTGACTTCAAAGAAAGGCCTGACCCTCCTTGTGGGAGGGAAAGGAGGAAAGGAAAGGGATAGACTAATAGAAGGATTAGGGGAAAGGTATAAAAAGGAGGAAGGAGTTCTAAAGGGGGGAGGACTGTTGGTGGGAGGTGGTCATCAAAAATAAAGTACTGGGGAGGGGAGAAGGGAGAGAGGGGAAAGAGAAGAGAAAATCATAATTCTGGGTAAATAAGATGGCAGGGAATACAGATATAATTATTTTAACTGTGAATGTGAATGGGATGAACGCTCCCATAAAATGGAAGCGGGTAGCAGACTAGATTAAAAGCCAGAATCCTACAATATGTTGTTTACAAGAAACACATCTAAAACATAGAGATACGTACAGAGTGAAGCTAAAGGGCTGAAGCAGAATCTTTTATGCTTCAGGTGAACAAAAAAAAGCAGGGTGAGCAATCCTTATCTCATATCAAGTAAAAGCAAAAATAGATCAAATTAAAAGAGATAAGGAAGGAAACTATATTTTACTAAAGGGCACCGTAGACAATGAAGCAGTATCAATACTAAACATATATGCACCAAGTGGTATAGCATCCAAATTCCTACAGGAGAAACTAACAGAGATGCAAGGAGAAATAGACAGTAATACTATACTAGTGGGGGATATCAACCTTGCTCTCTCAGAATTAGATAAATCAAATCACAAAATCAGTAAGAAAGAAGTTAGGGAGGTAAGCAAAAGGCTAGAAAATTTAGGTATGACTGATCTCTGGAGGAAATTGAATGGTGATAGAAGGGAGTATACTTTTTTCTCAGGGGTTCATGGAACTTATACAAAATTTGATCATGTGTTAGGGCACAAAAACCTCAAAATCAAATGCAGAAGAGCAGAAATAGTAAATGCATCCTTCTCAGATCATGATGCAATAAAACTCACATGTAATATAAGGCCAGGAGAAAATAGACCACGAGTTAATTGGTAATTAAATAATCTAATCCTGAAGAATGAATGGGTGAAAGAGCAAATTATAGACACAATAAATAATTTCATCCAGGAGAATGACAATAATGAGACAACATACCAAAATTTGTGGGACACGGCTAAAGAGGTTATAAAGGGTAATTTTATATCTCTAGATGATTCCTTGCATAAAACAGAAAAAGAGAAGATCAATGAACTGGGATTACAATTTAAAAAGCTAGAAAAACACCAAATTAAAAACCCTCAATTAAATATCAAATTGGAAATTCTGAAAATTAAAGGGGAGATCAATAAAATTGAAAATAAGAAAACTATTTAATTAATAAATAAAAGTAAGAGTTGGTTTTATGAAAAAACCAACAAAATAGATAAGCTTTTAGTTAATTTGATTAGAAAAAGGAAAGAGGAAAATCAAATTGTTAGCCTCAAAAATGATAAGGGAGAACTTTCCTCCAATGAAGATGAAATTAGAGTAATAATTAGGAGTTTCTTTGCCCAACTTTATGCCAATAAACTTGATAATGTAAATAAAATGGAGGAATATCTACAAAAATATAGATTGCCTAGGTTAACAGAAGAGGAAATAAATTATTTAAATAGCCCCATTTTGGAAAAAGAAATAGAACAAGCTATTAATCAATTCCCTAAGAAAAAATCTCCAGGGCCAGATGGATTTACATGTGAATTTTATCAAACATTCAAAGAACAATTAATCCCAATACTATATAAACTATTTGGAAGAATAGGGAAAGAAGGCGTACTACCAGATTCCTTCTATGACACAGATATGGTGTTGATAGCTAAACCAGGTAGGGAGAAAACTGAGAAAGAAAACTATAGACCCATTTCCCTAATGAATATTGATGCAAAAATTTTAAATAAGATTTTAGCAACAAGATTACATAAAGTTATCCCCCGGATAATACACCATGATCAAGTAGGATTTATACCAGGAATGCAGGGCTGGTTCAATATTAGGAAAACTATTAGCATAATCAATTACATTAATAACCAAATTAACAAAAACCATATGATTATCTCAATAGATGGAGAAAAAGCCTTTGATAAAATCCAGCACCCATACCTATTAAAAACACTGGAGAGTATAGGAATAAATGGGCTTTTCCTTAAAATGATTAGTAGTATCTACTTAAAACCTTCAACGAGCATCATATGTAATGGAGTCAAACTAGAACCATTCCCAATAAGATCAGGAGTGAAACAAGGCTGCCCACTGTCACCCTTATTATTTAATATTGTATTAGAAATGTTAGCTTTGGCAGTAAGAGAAGAAAAAGAGATTAAAGGATTTAGAGTAGGTAATGAGGAAACCAAATTATCACTCTTTGCAGATGACATGATGGTATACTTTCAGAACCCTAAAGACTCAACTAAAAAACTACTAGAAACAATTCACAACTTCAGCAAAGTTGCAGGATACAAAATAAATCCACATAAATCATCAGCATTTTTATATATTACCAATAAAGTTCAACAGCAAGAGATACAAAAATAAATTCCATTCAAAATAACTGTTAGTAGTATAAAATATTTGGGAATTTATCTGCCAAGGGAAAGTCAGGAACTATATGAACTAAACTACAAAACACTCTCCACACAAATAAAATCAGACCTAGTCAATTGGAAAAACTTAAAATGCTCATGGGTAGGCCGAGCGAATATAATAAAAATGACAATACTACCCAAACTAATTTACTTATTTAGTGCCATACCAATCAAACTCCCAAGAAATTATCTTACAGATCTAGAAAAAATAGTAGCAAAATTCATTTGGAAGAACAACAGTTTCAAGAGTTTCAAGAGAATTAATGAAAAAAAAAAAAGGC